>JANPWX010000044.1:3717862-3867696 GCA_024734555.1 Trochalopteron elliotii | reverse complement strand
TGCCCATCAGGGAAGGGGGAGGCGCCCCGTGGAGGCGCTGCCCGAGCCCCGACAGCCGACAGCGGCGGCTCCAGCCGTCCCGCAGCCCAGGGGCAAACAGCGGTCCGGCCCCTGGCAGCACCTGGGGGCGAGAAACCTGGTCCTGCAGGCGGGGACCTAAAGGTGAAGGAGAGAGGGACAAATAAAGCATAGCTTTCCTGTTCATGGTTTTACAGTGCGTGCTTTGGGTGGCCTGGCTTATGAGTCTTTAACACGTAGACTTTGAAAAGCAAAATGCTATGTCACAGACTATTCGTTACTGTATGAGTGTGTCTTTACACAAACTGTAGAAGATCAAACAAATTCTGAAGGAAAATTGCATTCTGCTGTGTTATATAATTAGTAGTGACTTCTGTGTGACTTGCCTGGGGAGATTATTCCATCAATGGAAGTGTTTAAAAATGTATAAACCTCCTACAGCTAAGCAGAGCCTAGGCCAGGCTACATGATTTCCTGAGCCCTCTTTCACCTTTATAATCATTTTTCAATGCTCTGTACAAATCTTGGTAAGGGCAGTAACCCCCACAGTTACTCTCATTTATTCTCTGAGGAAGTGGCCTTATTCTAGTGCTGTATGACATATATTAAATTTAATCAGTTTTACTGTTTCCAACCTACAATCTAGGCAAATGCTACTAGCCCATTGCATTATCTCAAAACAGAGGTAGCACAGTACTTTAGGGACAAAGGAAAAGGTATTTTGAGAAAAAATAGAAATGTGTACAATAACACCAAATACATCCTGGAAAGATAAATCAGTTAACCCAAAGTTTTTATGTTCTCTGATACTGATATACTGTACTCAACAAGCTTCCAGTTATGGATCTTCCATGGATCTTAATCCCTATTGCAGAGGAAATAATCTTTAAGTGTTCCCATGGACAGTCAACTTGGCGTGAACAAAGAACACAGTATCTGCATTTACCAATAAAGTCCATTTTTGTCTCTCGGGTGAACAATCTGTGCTACTCCCCTTCCTGGAAAACAAGGCAGGGTAGATACATGAGCAGCTGCAGAGCGTGTATTGGAAAGCAGCACCCAACAGAAAGAAACCTTATATATCACACTTCAAATCATCAGAATCTCCAGGCAGGTAGGCGGAAAAAAAAATAAAGGGTAAAAAAATAAAACCCTGAGTGCCTGATTTTCCCTTCTAAATTTCTGCTTTTTATGTCAAGGAGATGTTTTCAACTGGAAAATTCTACATATATCATATGCTCTGATTCCTAATGTATGTTTGTTTGCTCTGCAGGTTTGACCACAGAAAGTAGGTGAGCAAGATGGGAAGAGGCTTGCAGGATTTCTGCGCTCGAGCGTAGAAATCACCAGCTTCTTCTAAGCACAATCAATGCAAAAGGTAATGCTAAACATAGCAAATAGATTAAAAGAGAGGTGTTGTTTCTAATAAATACCCCAAGGTGAAAATAATAGTATGGAGGAGAGCAGAAACTCCAGTTGTAGAGAAGGTAGAGAAGAAGCAAACCAGCCAAGGGAGAGATGTGAAAATTTGAGAAAACAGAGTAATTCAGGGAGAGGGAAAAAGCCAAAAAGCTAGTAAGGCAAAGAATGCCCTAGAGGGAGAAGCCAGAGAGGGGAAGGACTAAAGGTGAAATTTTGCAGGTCAAACTTGTTTGGCCCAGAAATTCATTGCCACTGAAAACGAGAGTCTGCCTTCCATTAACCCCCTTCATCCCCTTCTTCCAGGCACACGCTGCCACCACCTCCCTTGCCTCTGCCTCCCTCTGCCTCCGTGCTTCTCACAAACCAATAGAGCAAATGAAGCACACACCTTTCTTTCCATTTAGCAGACTGAATCAGCCCTCCGAGGGAGGAGATGAGTGCCAGAGCTGGCACAAAAGAAATGTGAAGACTGTCTAGATGGGAGTAGAATACTGGGGGCAGACAAAGAGCATGCATGGAAGTGTTTTTGCAATAATAACAGGTTATTACATTGGTGCAGCTAAGATTAAAAATAAAGAATACATGTTAAGGAAACTGCAGTTCAACTTTTTATGATGGCAAGGAAAGAGTTATGAGCAAAAACTTACGGTTTGGGGGATATCAACCCAAAAACCACAGGTTTACTAGCTCCAGTTTTATACTATACACATAATATAAAAAACGGAGAAAAGAGTCTTGTGTCTTCATGTATAAAATCTTAAATGATTTGTTAAGTTGCAGCTATCAGAAATTTCAGAGTTCAAGATTTTTGTGTACCTAGTATCAGAATTTAAAACTAATTGCTGACTACAGAAGGTGTTTTCAAAGGCCAGACCTCAAAAAAACCTTTCTGGATTTTGAACACAAGTTATTGTGGCTGTGATTAGAAAGCTCCCTTACACTGTATTTATGGTGGCCAAGGAGTCTCTGATTTCAATCTGCACAGGATTTGGAGCCCAACCTGGTCTGCAATGAACAGGAACCCACTGAGCTGTACTACTCAGTTGCCTGCAATCATCTGTCCCTTTCTTAAGCCTCTTAGCAACTAGGATTTACAGACAGATCTTTCTGGCCATTCTGATTGCATTTACCCTTTCACATTCCATCCTTATTCACTTATGATGCATTTTATAATTCCTCTCTGCTGTTCCTTCCAAATTTCCTTCCTCCTTTATTTACCTGATAATATGTACCCAAGGAATACATGCAGCTCACTTTAGAAAGTATAAACCTTCCAGGTTAGCTTAAGAGATGATACAAAGGATCACAGTTAACTTCCTGTATATTCATTCTGGGGCAACTCATTCAATTCATGCTTTCCATGATTGCCATTGTGGTTGTTCCTTACACAGCTTTGAGGAGCTGTAATGGGGGCTTCACACCTGCAAACACAGATTTTAGTAAAACCGTCACTCCTCTCCTGTTTATCATTTGTCATTGACAAGTAAGAATGAACAATGTTTCAGCTAAAAGTTAGTTCCTTACAACACAGCAGCTGGGAAATGAGTAGGTAATTTAATCTTACTTACCTGATCATTAGTGAAGCCAGGTTTTGTTTTTCCAGTATTACTGTAGGAACTGAGTGCTTTCTCAGTAGTAGCTGCTAATGAACAAAGCAAAACAGCTATCTAGTTGCAGATGGCACACAATTATGAAACTGGGGAGAAGTGACTTCTCTACTTCTCTGCCATGAACTTCACCTGGAGCTAGTGACCCAAGCTGTCTGAGCTCATCAGATGAGGTAGGAGAAAGTTTCCAAACACATCCTATTTGGGGAGGACAGCCAGCATGGTCCTTACTGCAGTAAAGGATTTGTCTAACCAAAATGTAAACATCTACAATCTCCATCTCAGCTTATCACCCCAGGCTTCCCTCTTCCACAGGAAGAAACCCACACATCTGGTGGACAGTGTACGTCACTCCAAGTAGACATATAAAGTAGGGCACATAAACTGAAGTGCTACTTCAGTGAGAGTCGTGACAATTAGGTCAGACGGCTGCCCTTCAGGCATCTGCAGTGAAGTGAGGAGAAGCCCACCTGGGAGACCTGCTATTAAAACTCACCTGACTTTCAGAAAAGTCCTTAACAGTCTCAGTGCCTTGGTTCTTTGCATTCAGACAAGCAGGGGCTAACGTACTTATCAGGTGAAAACACAATCAATATCTTCAGGTGAAAAAGCTTGAAGCAAGCACAAAGGTCTTGTTTTGCTTGACCTTTCTAGCAGTACATGACTGCGGCTTCCATACAGAAGGTAACTCCACATCTGGAAAAGACTTGCCTTTGTGGCTGCTGAACCAGAGCCAAGAGTGATACTGGCAGCACACTTCTTCCTGGGGGAATTAGCCCTTTTCTTATTCTGGCTAAATGTTCATTCGGTCGATACATGTAATGGTTTAAGTCTATTTCCCAAAAAGAAGAGAGAGAAACCTATCAAAATGCTACCTATCAAAATGTGTTGCTAATTTTTTGTCAGTTTGTAACAGAACTTAGAGAAATAGTACTTAATGCCCATGAAGAATGAAGTGCCATCTCCCTCCTGGAGATGCTTCTTGACAATAATGATGCAAATCTTCTTAGACAGAAAGAAATCCTATTTGGAAAGAACTTGATCGCTGTAATTTCCTAGATGTCTGAAAGCTCTTTATACAAGATCCAATACATGAGAAGAGTGTGACCCTGTCACTGCTCTCAAGGAGTTGCCCAAGTGTTGCTCATACTCGTGGAGAAGTGAGTGCCTTATTCCTGGGGGGCAGGTACAAAGCATCCTGTGTCCTCTTGATGCAAACACTTATCTTGTGCTTGCACCAGGTGGTGCAGGCTGAGAGGAACTGCACCTTGTGCACACCCACAAAACGTTCCTGCACTGTCCAACACCGAGCAGCCCTGGAGGGCAGATTATATATAACTCAAAGCTGCAAAGTGTGCTGTGCAGAGGGGCAGGAGGAGCAGCTTTTCTTAAGACTGTAATCAGTACTTATCTAGAGGAGGACCCTCGAATCTTCTCCATGCCCTCTGCCTGTGGTCAGTCAGCCAGAGCTGCCAGAGCTGCTGCTGCCTGATGGGGCATCAGCTGGGAAGGAGCAGCAGAAACAAACTGTAGCTGTAGGGGAAAAGTGTGAATCAAGACAACATGCCCCAGAGCCAAAACCAGCTATTCTGGTAAGCACTTGATTTAAGAAATGGACAACTCACAACTCATAGAGCAATCACAAGGGAAACCTTTCCTATAACTTGAAAGACGTTAGCAAGCATCCAGGAGTTTGTTAGCACTGGTGTGCTACCAGAACCTCACAGAGGATAAATCACTACACTTTTTAATTTATAAGTCCGTATATATATATATACATATACACAGACTGACTATAATTGACTGTAGGTCAGTGATGTCCTGCATGTGATAGTGCACTATCAGTTATCAGCAGCATGGCAAAGAAATTTAATCTAAAATACTTTTGGTTTAGAAAAAGGTTAAATTACTTTGTATCCCTTACATGTGCAAAATGGTCTCTATTTCCAGCATCACTGAAAATTCACTGAAATATCTTTAAACTAAAACTACAAAGCACTAACTTGTAGATCAAAAAACTTACCCTAAAACATAGCATAAAATACTTTTTCAACAAAAAATAGCATTAACCCCACGGGTCACTAGAATTCATTTGGGTTTTAAAGCTGCAAAAGAAACTACCAGTTATCCTGCCATATTTTTCTCTTCTTAGAGGCTGCAGTTCAAATAAATGTGACCACTCGCTGTTTCATATGAAGATAAATGACAGTGTTCAGGACTAATTTTTTTTTTATGTTTGTTTTTCCTTGCTGACACAGACTAAGATAAAAATAAGGGGAAGAATGTTGGGGTTGCAGGGGGTGGGAAATAAGGGGGAAAAAAAAGAAGTAAGCATAACTTCCAGGTTAAGAATATCAAAACAGCTTAGGAGACTTAAGCATGCAAGCCAAAAATCTCAGCGAAGTCTCATCTCTGTAAATTATACACATCTGGGAAAATAACAATTCACTAGAAGATTTTTCTAGTTCCTGAGAGTGGGTAGATCTCCATGTATTTCCTTCCTTGTTTATCTCCCTGCAACTCACCTTCATTGTAAAGTAAAACTGGGCTGTACTCTCACTAGCAATTATCCTTCTCCCTTCAATCTCTTCCAAGAACTGAAGAGAGAGAAAAACACAATTTTCTTTCATTACATATGACTTTTACAGAAATTGCAGCTGTATAAAAAAAAATTTAAAACCACTAACTTGAAACAAGTCACTTACAGATACATGATCTGGTTGCTCTGATTAGAAAGAAGAATGCTTATCAACAACAGACAGAAGCATGGGCTCCTATCTAAATTTACCATCTGAATATTTGACAAGAATTTAGGAGGAGGAAGGGCTCTTTCACAAACCAGAGGTTTATTCAAAATTGTTTCATGAATAGTATGGGATTGTTAAAATCCATTTAGTCTGCAGAATAATAACTACACAATAAACCACCCAAGAAGTAACGTGACTACTGTACATTTTGATTTAATGTTGTAATTCATAAACCAGTTTTGCAGTGTAAAAGTAATTATTTCAAGACTGGAACAAGACCAAAGCTCTTGTGACCCACAATAATAATATTCATCATGTTAACAAACCTCTTCAAATGAAGTCATTGTTTAATACATTTCAGACTATATGTGAAGTGGTTACAAACATCATGTTTTTGTAGTTGTCAATAATTTGGGGATCATGTAAGCAGATGGACCTTGTGTTCTTCTGGATTTCAACTGTAAATTAAGAGTCAGGGTATTATTATTCATAGTATTCACTGGGGCTGGTTGAAAAGCTAGTGTTCCAGCTTAGAAGGAACTTTGCTTTTCAAAATTTGACTTTCATCCGATTGAGTCCAAAGCCAACATTTTCAAAGTTTTTGTGAACTATGAATTCTCATACTTTTTTTTGAGACAGATAAAGACAAATCAAGAAGCAGTCTGCTGGTTAGCAATGAGCATGACAAAAATTCCTCTTTCCTCAGAGCCCTAGGGGTGCATTCATGCAAACTGCCCTTGGAGTGACAGTCCCTGGGAGGCATCCCAGTGCATCTCCGCTCCAGGGCAGGGAGCCTGGGAGGCCAGAAAGGCAGCCTGAGAATTACTGTGGAATTAGGATTTGCCACAGTCCTGTGAAGCCCTGAGGTCTTGGCACTGACAAGCTGCAGGGCTGTGCCATCCCGGGCGGTGCCAAGCCCTGGCAGGCAGCCTGTCCTGTAGCTGGGGAGGCTCTGCAGAGCAGCTCTGCCAGGCAGCCCACACTGCTAATAGGAACTGAGAATTTTCAGCATCACTGGACCTGGGCTTGGATCACTCCATGGACTTAACCAAAGATATACACTCTTGAATCAGTCCCAGGCCTTGGGCTGTGGGACAGCCCAGGAGGATTTTTTTCTCAGTCATACACCCAGAGTTTCCATGTAGCCTGCTCGTAACTCAGGGATAGGTTTCCTGGATTGATTAGAAGTGAATTCAAGGAGTTGCAAATGAAATATTTGAAAGCCAGTAAATCAGTTTTTTCCACTATAGTAAATTTCTACTTATTAGTGTGATTAATGGCTTTTGAAATGTTTCTTCTTTTGTATTTATAAAATGGAATCATATCCAATAACCTCACACACTGAGTTCCTTATGAGGTATTTTGAACTTGTATATATGACTGTCCACTGAATTACCAATGAGCATTTTTACAGTGTGCTCTAGCAATTTACATTCACCTTCTGGTTTTGCTGTGAAGAACAGGAATGGGTACAATTTCACTGTGTGGACTCTGAGGGCTTCAAGCAGTAATGAATTTTATTTGAGCATCGTTTTCCCTGGCCGTAAGTTTATTGTTGTTTTCACCTTGAGGCTGCAAAGCATATTTGTTTCCTAGTAAGAAACTTCAGTCACGTAATGATTCAGGCATAAAAGTTCCCCTAACCTGTCATGACAAGTGAGAGAGAATATGATGGAACAGACTCAAAGGGGATGGAGAACTGCAGAATGTTAAACACTCTGGATGACTCTTACCCTAAATGTAAAAACATTGTAAAGAAGTTAGGAGAAGAACAAACAACAACAACCATGTCCAAGTGTTCCAGGTGTGACTCGTCTTCAGGTTCAGATAGTTACCCATCGATGTCTATGCATGAGTTATGCATCGGTCTCCATTTAGTCACTGAAGACCTACTCTATACAGACAGTAGAGTTGAAAGAGTTTGGCACATGTCAGTCTAAAACAGATTCTGAGTTTGATCTGCTGGACACATTTCCAGACCCAGATGAGTGCACTGACTGTATGTGCCCATCTGGAGAAGCTGCCATTGCAGACACATCCATATAGATGTGTCTAGAGCCCTAAAACAAGCTGTGCTACCCAAAGATAGCAATGACTGTGTTAAAGACCTTTGGTCCAACTGCCTGGACAGTCTGTTTCAACAGTCATGTGTTCCTACAATCTAAACCAATGCAAGTTGAAGCTTGGGGAAGGGATCTGCACAAAGGCCTGTCTCATATGTCCAGGCAAAATGGATTAATACCCAACAAGACCCACAGACTAACTCGGTACTTAGCAGTGCACACTGCTGAAAACACAGCCCAGAAAACACAGAGCAAAAGGTGTATTTATTGTACTTTTGTTCTTCCCAGCAGCAGTCATGACAGTCATACTACATGTGACTGCATGTAAATGTGGCATCTCACTCTCACAAATTAGTCTAAATGCCAGAAGAGCTGAGTTTAACTGAAGAGCTATAATATTTAAGAGCTCAAACTGCTTCCCAGTTGTATTCAGAAAAAAGGTTAAATCACCCACCTGGGCGTCTGGTTCTCCCTGTTACCTGGAAACTGGAGCTCTGAGTGCAAGCACTGTAGAGAAAGTGATTTAAAAAGCAACAGGAACATGAAAGCACCATTCATATAAAACATGCACCATCATCCAAGCAGTTTCTCTGATTGCAGAGCTGTATTGTTTGAATCTGCAGGATCCTTTACTTGATGGAAGTATACTGAATTCCTCATAGCTTGGGTGCAATTATTCCAGTGTACCCCATACTGTGGCTATTCCCTTTGCAGGGGCTGGAGGAAGGTGAAGGCAAAGCACAAGCCACAGCCTTCCAGATCTAAGGATTTAGAGGTGGTATAGTCACAGTGCTGCTGAGCAAGGACACTTACGCTAATCTGGGAGGGGAAGATCCCCTTGGGCAAAACAACTTGGGAAAAGCTGAGTTGTATAAAACTGTTGGCCTATTCTCAGGCAATTGTTTTGTAAAAAGGTAAGCTATGAATTGAAAGCACTGAAGCTGTTCCTAAAGATTCCCCCGCCAGTCTGCTCTCCTTTTCCAGTAAGGACGCCCAGTTCCTTTGTAGTTAAATTCTTCTCAAGTGACTTGTATTGCTTCAACTGTCCTAGTAAGACTCGAAAAAATGTAAGTACAGAAAAGGCCTTGGAAATATTCACTGCCGTTTTACACTAACTTGATAATGCTGGTGATTTCAATGAAGCCAGCATAGAGAAAAGCAGGAATAATGCAGCAGTGAAAGAGAGCTGTGCTAGAGCAGTGCTCTTTATTCTCCCTTTTTGCCCTGTTCCCTTGATTAAACAGTCGAGGAGAAATCTTGGAAGTGATCCTGTACACGATTTGTGCTCCTAAGCAGAGCCAGAATGCTGCGAGCCAAGCGCCAGGCTGAATATCCAAACTTTTACTGTTTATATTGAGGGATATATTCACTGGGTGCTGGAGTTTGAGACCACTTCTCCCCACACACCAGCTGGGAGGTATCAAAGTCCGTGTGCATTATCCACCCGTTCACCTCCAATTAGAAAAAGTGTCCACAATGTGCTGAGAACATCAAAGTGTTAAGGAAAAGGAATTCATCCACACAGGACAAAGAATTTAAGCTGTTTACAACTTTCTGCTCTCTGATGTTTATTACAACCCCTGCTATAAAATGTCTCCATCTGCAGTACCTTGTAGTGAGAGAGTTAATGAAAACCCAAGCTACATTCCAAGGATGGCAATACAGAATGAGAGCGACCTCAGCATTGTTTTGCTAAGATCTCAAATTGCCAATACTGCAAAATGAAGTAATGTGCTCTGTCAACATGTAGTATGCTCTATAAATGGGATTGCCTGCCCATCTGTGAGTAAAACATGCAGAAAAGCACTATTTGATTGGCCTTAGAGCAGCTGACTGCCTGCTTTGACTTCTTCCTTAAGATTTATATGAAGCATGAAACTGCTGAAAATCTCCAGTAAATAAAAAAGACAAAAATATATTAAAATTAATTAAATTTATTTACAAATAGCCCTCATTTTATGTGGCTGGTCTTGAGTTAGCATTTCTTTATCAGAAGAATTAAATCTAAAGTTAACTAAAGTACTGAATGCTGAAAGTTGATCTCCATGGACTTCAGTACTAACTTATAAAACTTACATCTTTTTACAAACAGAAGATTACTTCAATAGTTAACTTGGAAACCTCAGACAGTTTTAATAAATTTACAGACAGCTTCCAGATTGAATTTTGCTGATCCAGGCTTCTTAGGCGGAGTTTATGGAGCCAGACTTGTCATATGAGCTATTTCTATAAGCCTCAGGTAAATATACACAGGGTTTGTGTTGTTAGAGAAAGTGGCTTTTTGTCTTCTAAAAAATTTAAGTTAATCTTAAGCAAAAACAAAAGTTCATTCAGTACATTTTGTATTTGTTATTTTTGACCCATTTTGGGAAGTATTTTCCTTCCACAGATCTGAACTGTCCCTGCTTCTGTCCAACTCACTTTAACTCTTTCATTTCTTTTACCACTCTCTTTCAGACTGCTGCTCTGTTCTCTGAGTTAGAAACAGCTAGATGGCACAGCTGGAGAAAAGGAAAGGGTTTTCAGGTATTTCCTTCTCCTTCCCACCCAGCAGGTCTCATGCCTTCCCTTTCCTACATGACTGCTTTAACTCAAGTTTCATAGAAAAGTTTGACCTGTATCACAAAATCAATTTAGAAGTATAAGTTGTTACTCATGTAGCTGAAGTCCTGATGTGGATGCAGTTACAGGGATCAAATGGATATGTTTCATTTCCATTGCAATTCAAAATTGCTAAATCTAAAGCCATCTAAAGCACCTTTATTAGAATATCACTCTGTAATAACAGGATTCTCCACTTTTCGTAAGTTGGAATTTGTAAACTCCATAGCCAAAGCTGTATCTCTTATTTAAGATTTCAGTTTAATGTTGTTCTGATGGAGCATCACATAAAGGTTTACCCATAAACCCCAGATTCAGAGTCAAAAGTACGCCAGAGACAGGATGTCAGGATCAAATGATCTGCAGCTTCCCTTTTAGGTTATACATGGGGCTGCAACCAAGACAGGAAAACATCCCTCCCTCAGGTTTCATCTATAACATTTTTCCATCCACCATTGGTACTAAGCTGAACTTTGCAAAGCAATGCAGTTTGTTGGTTTTTTTTTTTTCTACAAAAGTATGATATAGCATACAGGTAAAGGATTGTTAATAGACATGCTAAGTCTTGCTATGACAGATAATGTGAGGAAAGGTAGCATTAGCAGATAAAGAATGAAGAAACTGATACGGCAATACAACAGGGATGACCAAATTTCTTGCCCCTTAGCTGAGAATGGACACCTTCATGTGACTAATGCCCGAGCTTGAGAGCCTTTTGGAGCAGGCTCCTCTGCCTGCTGGAGCAGCTTTCAGAGAACACATGATGGCTAGAAGCTCCCACTGCTCCTCTCTGAGACACCACTAAATTCCTGAAACTGGGAACCCAGTCAGCCCAGCAAGGTGGTCCAAGATACCACTGTTGGCTTAGTTCACAGCCAAGGATATGGATCAGTCACTGGTGCCTTATGATGAAATTATGGCCCTTGAAATGCCCTGTGAGGACTGGAGAGACTGGCTACAACCCATAAGAGACTCCAAACAAAACAAGTGCAATGTTCATATGACAGAGACCCAGGCACACTGTCTGAGATGAAAAAAGGTAGATTGTCACTTTTTGTTGTTACTTATGAGAAGGCAGGTAGCAGTATTTTCCTGATGATGGTGCTCAGGCCTGGTGGTGTTCTACAGAAGAACACTCCAACAAAAGATATGAGACAACAAAGCCATGTCTGAAAATCACCCATGATAGACTCTTCTGCTTCCTCTGTACTGTCTCCTCTCAGCTGTACCAGCACAAGAGGTTGTTCTCTTGTGATCCTGGGTAAATCATCACTGTGCTAACAGAAGTTACTGATCCCATGGGTCCACAGAGAGAAAAAAAAAATATATGCTGCTCCTTATTTAATTTTAAGTAAAAGCATCTTGGCTTACTTAAATGGTCCACACTGATTTCTTGCTTGAACCATAAACATCCAACTTGCATACATCCTGGTCTGTTGGTACCCCTGAGACCCACCAGCACAGTACAGTGATAAACAGATGGTTGGTTGCAGTGCTCTGTTCCATCAGCCTAGAGGGACCCAGAAGACAATGCTTGTATATGTCTGTCTACCATCTGGATTATTCCAATAAATGGGATAATTTTTAGACTGCTGTGGTTGCCCTGCTGATGTGTGAATGAATGCTCTCAGTATTGTTTTACTTCACTTCAAAAACATTGTGAAACATTCACATTCATACACATCTCCCTCTTTAGTTAATCACAGGCTGCTGACAATGGCTGTAATTCAAGGTAGCAGCTAACTACTCACATAGCTTTGGGTATGTCTGTAGTGCAAAGACTGTTCATACTTTTAAAATTCTAAATCTCACTTGGTTCTTTTTTGCCTTTGATTGTTTACCAAGCATTAGAGCAGTGTGGTGAATTCCACAGTGACCCCTGGAAATTTTAACTATGGGATTCGCATGGAAAATTGCTTCTAAGCCAAAGGCAGAGGAAGCTACACACCTCTGGTTATGATACCTGCTATATCAAAACTTGATCTGCTATCTCTGGGATGACCTCAGGTCCAGATAAGGGTCTCAGATGGAGAAGTCAACTCTCAGGCACTTTACTTCAACTGGACAGAAAGCCACACAGGAAAGTTTCAATATTGCACCCTGTGTCACGACGTTTTATCAATTCCTCCACATTTACCTACAACATACCATCCAAGGACCAGAGTGTTTCACTTTGGACTCTGAAGTGTGTAATCCTGCCAGAGGTGCAGCACAACAAGTGCTGCAGGAGGTACCAGCCCATGAACCACGGTGCCCTCTTGACAGAGGCCAAAAAGAGTGTGGCAGTTCTGCTGCTCGAGGGTTGGCGTGACACACAGACCTACACTCTCCCATTTTTGGTGGGAATCCAACCAAAACAAATGCAGGGCAGCTCTCAGCAGAAGGGAAGAGAGCTCACTGTGTCTGCAGTGAACTGAAGCCACCGATGTGCCTCAGCCTCAGCTGCAGCTGGACCATAGCATTCCTCTGGAGCTCATGTATTTCTCAGAGGCTTTTCTGTTTATTTTCTTAACAAAGCTTTGCAGACTTTTTAAGTGTGGGAAGGGAGGTTCAGATATTCTCTTCCCTCAGTTTTAAAAAATCAGGCTCAATTTTGTAAATAGTTATAGGAAAAAAATCTCCATTAGAATCTGCCAATCCTTTAAGGTCTGAACTTCATAGCTTTTTTTAGTTGACTCAGGATCTTTTAATGCTTTAACTATCACATTTATTTTCAGTTCAATATTATTAAATGAGCAATCCCATTATGGGAAAAATTGATATTATTGTAATTGAACAATATGAGATATATCCAAAGGAAAAGAAATTAAATTAATCACTCTTCTTTTGATTTAAATTCAGAAGTTAAATCCAAATACCTAAGTGAACTTGACAGTGTCTGTCACTTTGTGTGCAAGTAAATTCTTACTTCTTCCCTCCAGCACTGGAACATAAAGGTGCTGCCAGTATGTGGATAAGCACTGTGCATTACACAAAACAGCAGTACATTCATGCCTTGTGTAGTAATGGAAACTCTCAATTTAAGCTCTGAAGAGCAATAATAGAGAGAAGGAAAACTTGGAGCTACAATTTTTATCATAGCTGGTAGGATTTTTTCCCCAAGTGAGGTCAGGGAAACAGACTGGAGAACTACATTTACGAGGCTCCTCCTTGTCAAGCACAACAGGACTTTAGCCTGTCATTCTCCTGGAGGCTACTGAACTACCTTCTGTTCCAGCTTAAGTAGCTGTTGTGCTCATGTCACTGAGGGTGAAATTTGCCTTAGTGGACTGCAAAAAAACAAAGAAGTTTCTCACTTACTGAGAAAGCCCTGGAAAGGTGTGGTATCTGTGCAGTAAGTTAAACAAGCAGCTGCCCTATGCTTTTCAAACGTTGGGATTCTGTGCAGACTCAGGAAGGGATTGATCCATCCAGGGTTGGATTGCCACTGGAGGAGTGGTCCTGCATCCCTCTACTCTTCTCAGGTCCATCCACTCCAGGGTTAGTGTGTTTGTGGCAAGGCTGCCAATCTGAAGGGAAATTAATAGACTTATGGTGGATTGTCTGTCACATCAATTCCCCTGAGGTCACTCTACTGCTATAGGTGTTGCAGGCGAAATGGGAGGAATGGATGATTTCAGGTTGCTTTTAACTGGAGTAATTGAATCCTTAAACCAGAGTAATTTTAAACATTTGGTGCAACTGTACATTCTCTTCTCCCAAATCCTGAATATTTAGGGCATATTACTCCAAAAAGAGATGACATTACATGCTGATTTTTCTAGAAAAGGAGAGTCTTTATCAGCATTAGGAAATAATTACATTGTGGAATTTTCTGCAACAACAGCGAGAACCAGGAGTAAAAATGGGTTAAGGAGTTTAAAAACTGAATAAAGATGTTCCCAGACATCAATGGCTATTAAACAACAGCACTCAGATTATTGTGTACAATACTGTCTGTTGTGCAGAAAACTCCAAATCACTAACCACAAGGAAGAAGGAAACATAATTTATGTCTTACACTTCTTAATTGTTCTACTGTCTATTACACTTTCTTTAATCATCATTCGTGCCACCCACAGGAAAGAGCATGAGGGTGTTAAGGATCCTCTCTTCATCTCCGCCAGTATTCCAGTTCTTATGTTAACGTACCAACACCTCACAGGAGTTTGACACCTCATCTGTGGAGTCCTTCAGAGGAAAATGCAGTGCTATCACTAGCATTCTTGACGTGCCACTACCAAAAGTTTACAAATGCTGAACTCCTCTATAAAGAGTTGCTTGCAAAATAAAGCCTGAAAAGGAGAGGAAAGAAAGAACCATGAAGGCAAATATCTTCAAAAAGAAATATGGAGCAGGGAAAACAAAATAGCTGCAAAGTGAACTGCTTTTGGACCAAGTGATACCAGTAAAGATGATTTTTTTTAACTAAAAGGATCAATAAGAACAAATACTAAGAGGAAACACTTTTTTAATTTTAGATTTCATATTTTATTTAAACTTCATATATGATGCATTAACTTAAGCTTTTGCATAAAGATTCAGGTTTAGACAGATCAAGTTTCTCTGCAAAAGGGGCCTTTAGGTCTCACTAGGCTGGAGAGGATGTACTCAGAGATTTCAGCACTGCTGTTCACTGGTGCCCCCATTTCACAGGACATTAGGACATGCCTTTCACACTAGAAACCGAGATACCATAAAAACAGATCTACAAATGAAAGCAGCTGCTCAAGAGTACTCTTGACGAAGGATGCTTTCCTGAACTTGGAGCAAGAGGATTGGTGTGGACTCAGCTCACATATGCCTGCATAAATGCATGATATTGAAACACGGTCCTTTGATGTACAGACTCATATTCAGAGAACAAGACCCTCTGTGTGATGGCTTTTCTGACTTTTATTTTGAATTCATCAGCGATGGGGAGATCTAGGCAGAACACAGCATAATTTGATAGACACTCTGTCCAGAACCCCAAATCCCACCTGAGTTCTGTGCACAGCCAGACACTCACCTGCCTCCTTAAGGCACAGCCACTGCAGGGCAGGCGGGCCCTGCTCCTTCCCCAGCACAAGCTCCACGCTGGGAACAGCAGGCACACTGGGAGCAGCAAATTTTTCATATCTGTGTCAAAGAGCTGGTCACAGAAGGCATGAGTGGGACATGAGGAGTGGAAAGGACAGTCTGCAGACAGCTTTGGTGCCTACACACAGCCACCCACACTAATTGACCGGGAAGGAGAAAGGCAGGTCTATATTTAGCAAAAAAAAAAAAGCAGATAGGCTCTCTTGAGAAATGCTTGCTGCTTTGAAAGATCAACATAAAGCAACAGCCTCGTCCCTGCTCTTCTGCAGAGGCCACCAGCAGTCCCTGCATTCCCCTGCTGTCACCACCCTCTCTGCTCCCTCACCTTCCAAGTGCTCAGGTTTGTCACAGAAGGCTCTACTGGCTTTCCTGGAGAGCCCCACTCATTGACTGCTGCTCAGACATGCAAAACCCATGCATGCCTTGGCTGCTGCCATTTATCAGCATGGACTAGGAAAGAAACCCAATTGTTTCATAATTTTTTAAATGGACACTACCTTTTGAATATTTGGGCTTGTTGTCCAGAAGCCAAAGGGCATTTACTTAACTCACCACACTGCAGAGTTTGCAAGTCAGATAATTTGTAGTCTGGAGAAGACACGGACCTGAACTCAAGAGTGTCTTGCTCTTTAAAGCCATTTTTGCTGTCTAAATGCTAAGGATTCAGAACAGCAGCATAATGTGCACCACAGCTTTACTCCTTGTTTACCATGGCCGCATTTTTCTACTCAACAAGCCCAGGGCAGTGAGGCAAAGGGAAGACAGAAAATTGCAGAAGTTTCCCTTTTCTGCAAAGAAAACACTTTCGAAGAACCATGGGGGATGGAGACTGCTCTCCCATCACACATTTCAGACCTGCAAGGAAGAAAGGAGCTCCTGGTTGGCCTCTTTCCTCTTGCTGCCATTGCTGGGAAGCTTTAACATCACTGTTTGCCCTCAGGCATCTCTGCAGCAGGGGACACTGGAAGCTCAGAGGGTGAGGTATCCCTCTTGGATGCCTGATCATGGATGTGATCTCCACTTCACCGAGGTTTAGCACCATTAGCCACATCTTGTCCATGAAAACGAAGCCAGACAGGGAGGTGACTGGAAAAACCTTTACCTTCACAAAGAAATTTTGCTTCTGTTCCAGCACATAATGTAAATTAGCAGTAGAAAATCTCAACATTTAGTAATTTGGTTTTTAATTTAAGGGAATCTATTGACAAAAAGTTATTTTTTCAGTATGGTGAGCACTTTTTGAGGTAATATCATGTTACATTGAAGCCCAGCTTTTCTGTAGAAAATAAAGTTTCGTTATAATCACTCTAAGAACTAAGCTGGTTTTCAGCACATCAAACTTCATGGGAGATGCACATCCTTCCTTTTTTTTTTTTTAACCCAGTTGTACATATTTTCCCAAATCCATTGTTTTGTTTGACTCACCTTTTCTCTGCTGGCTTATTTCTTTGGTCACCTGCAGTAATTCTTTCCTTTCTGTTAATACTTTTAAAAATACCAACATTTTGGTTTAAAATAATTTAATAGTGCTCATGGCCCTCCTCTTAGACTGCGTATTTCCAGCTCTACCTGCCTTCTTATGAAAGGTGGCCTTAAGCCTAATTTTTCCTAACTTTTGAAGTTATCCCTGTCCCTTGTTCAATGAAGGGGCTTGTTATCCCAGTGTTTCCTGATCATTCCCAGTGTCTCCTGTGTTGTTCAGAGAAAGCGATTGCTCTGAGGACTTAAAGGGAAGACAAAGGATAAACAGAATCATTACCATGACCTGTAATAATACATGCCCAGGGCATACACACACTGAGAAACCTCCACTGTATACAATCTGAAACTAAAATCTCCCATTGCTTTAACACACTCCATCTTTAAAGTGTGCAGTTTTCCTATAGGGAAGAACTGTATGTAGTCCTGGATCAGATAAAGCTGAAACATTAGGAGCCTTGCCTGGAACAGATTTGGCCTTTTTGGAAATTACACTGTTGTGTGTTTAATTTGTTATGTACTAATGCCCAGACCCTCTTCCTCATTGTTACTATATAACCTTTTTTCTCTGGGTTTTGATTGATTGAAGTTTGTCTTGGGATTCTTTTCCTCTCATCGACATAACTTTGTGATGTTGAATTTCCTCTTGAGATTTGCAGATTTTGCTAGAACTCTCCAAGGCAGTTTCAGTGTTTCAAAATTGTAACTTTCCACAAACTGCAATAATCAACTAGTTTAGAATTCCAGGTCATTCATGAAAGCAAAATTAAATATGGCTTTACCCTTGACATGAAGGTATTTAAAGGTGTTCATTAATTCCTAAACTCAGTTTCACTTTGATGATATCAGCCCTGAATTTCATATCATTTACCTCACTAAAAAGCTTGTGATTGCTTAAAAAATAGACAACCATTGCAAAGTTTTCTCTGTTTTCTAAAAATCTATATTGCCCACAGTAGATCAACCTGTTACCATCTGACCATTTACAGAGGCATCTCTCTATTTGCTTTTTGGTATGCTACATAATGAAGTGAGAGAAACTGGCCAGCAGCTCCCTGGGTTGTTTACTTGGCCATTTACAAAGAGGAGATCTCAGCAGAAATAAGTGCCGGTAATTTCCCTTATTATATCATCTGAATGTCTTTATTGCTCACTTCAGGATGCTCCCTGGTCCAAATCCCCAGGTCTAGCTTATCCTGAAGTGTTCTACTTATCTGAGACTGAGGAGTTTGTTGTTATGAGTAAGGAACAGTACGCTGCTTTTCCTCATTGGACCTGTGCACAAACCCTGGCTTGGTGTGAGCTCTGGAGCCAGGAGCAGGGTACGGTTCCAGTGGATTCTCTCAGCACCAGCACTGCTTTCCTGCTTGTCCCACCAAGCCCTGGCTCATTCCCTGGGGAATGAACAACCATGCAAGAGGAGAAGCATTCTTT
This sequence comes from Trochalopteron elliotii, assembly GCA_024734555.1. NCBI lineage: Eukaryota > Metazoa > Chordata > Aves > Passeriformes > Leiothrichidae > Trochalopteron > Trochalopteron elliotii. The sequence goes on along the minus strand of JANPWX010000044.1, from coordinate 3,849,264 downwards.
GCTGAACAAAAGTCTGCTTTCAAGTCACAGAATATTCTCAGTTGGAAGGGACTCACAAGGATCAAGACCACAACCTTGGCATTATTAGCACCATGCTCTAACCAGGTGAGCTCATGTCAGTCCCATTTGACCACTTAGTAATTATTTTGTGTGTACTGCTATTCTACTATGTATCACACAGTAAAATGCATTCAGCCATTCATAAGCCTGGTGACCCAGAATTCCTTGATGCCCAAGAACTGTCTCCCTCCCAGCAGTATCAAAGGCAAAACCCCACATTACACCAGTTACACTGCCCTAAGCACAGTGCCAGGGGCAGAAACTTGTTCATCCAGTGCTGCTGCCAAACCACTCGCGCTGTGGAACCACAGTCCAAAACACACAACGTTTCATCGCAAACCTTGCTTAGGCAGCTGCTGAAAAGGAGAGACAAGTTGCTTACACATGCATAGTCCTGAATGGCCTATCTTATGTGGACTTCAAGGTGCTTCATAAATATCATCTAAAGCCAAATATTATTTAAACCGTGTCTAAAGAAACCGCTCCTCTGCGAGTCAGAGCTCTGGTTCACACGCACGGAGGTGATGAAGTGGGTACTGACATCCACCAACCATTTGCTGCTCAGATGCAGTGACCACAGCAAGGAAAGATGAACAACATCTGAAGCTATTTCTAGAGCCCCACAGCCCAGTACTTCAAAGTAAATTGAAATTCTATCACCGTGTGGTCTCAGGAATGGTATCAGAGTAACCATTTGAAACCATCCCATTTCAAATCACCAAATGCAGGTAAAAACATGATTATGTTGTATTAAGTAGCTTACTGAATGCACGTTCATATTAGGACAGCAATGCTGTACTCCCATAGAGAGAAAACATGGTTTTGAAGCTGAGAGCACAGGCCATGACTTCTGATCACCTGGAATTCCTTCTGCTGGATCAGAGCTCGCCTGTGGACTAGGCAGTACTGCCAACAGCTGACTCCCCTACTTGTGTTTGTTTCTTTTCCAGTGCTTCTCACAATGTTATTATTGCTTTGCCCTCAGGTTTTAGCAAAAATTACAACCTTATTTAGCATTTTTCAACTGTATTCTTCTAGTTACTGTGATATTTTCAAAGTTTCTTTTGACTCATTTTTTATTTCCCCCAAATATTTTTGTATTCTGGAGAAAGACACTGATGTCAAGATGGGCCTAGCTTTGAACCCAGGGTGGAGCAACTTTTGATACACTTCCAGACTATTTAATTCTCTACTCAGGTCTCTCGAGTATCTGAAAACAACTTTCCCAGGCCCTGCTTGCCTGTGAGATGCTGGAGAGTAAAGCACCCAGTCTTTCTGAGAGGTAAGGTGCTGATTACACAACTTTCAGCACATCCTGAAAGCTGATTCCAAAAACTAATATTGTTTTTGGCATCACACAGAGTTCTTCACATACCCTTTAGAGGGAAAAGCAAGTGCAGGAAGGTGAGGGATTTTTAATATAACTTGCAAAGAAGAGAAGTATGCTGTTGAGAAATAAGATAACCTCAGATCCAGCTCACACTCAGCCAAATCTCAGCTGCATCATTCGGGAGATTTTGCTTTTGTCCTCTCAGTTCAGTGTGGTCATACATCAAAGGTTGCTCCACAAAACTGTATTAGACTGAAATTTTTACACTCCCTCCTCTAGTACCCAGGATGGGTGTGCTACAGAATTTCAGTATAAACTGCTGAACATGGAGACAAGAAAGCTCAGAGATTTCAAAACCGCTCCTCAAATAAGATTTCTTCTTGCCAAGCTGATGTCATTAATGGTTCTTAATGCATTCAGCAGTCAGGAAGACAGGCATCAAAAATGATCAAAACTTCATAGCATATCTTCATAGCACATCAAAAGAATTCTATTGTAAAAATAAAAAGTTATTGGTGAAACATCAAAGTGTGCTGAACAAAAAAACCCTTATTACAAAACAAAATAATTTCCATACATATATATATATACTTCTGTATATATATAAAAGGAAGCAGGGCAATGCAAATTTTCCCTTGAAGCTGGAAGCAAAATTTTCTTTACTGGCAACTACCCAACTACCTTTCCTTAAAATACAATACAGTAAAAAGAATCTTTTCTTCCTACTTCTTGTGTCCAAGTCATGCAAAAATGTTTATTACGCAGACCAACACTGCAGTCACATGCAGCAAGACAGCCTTCCAAACACTGATTTTGTTTAACCTAAGAGGGTCCTTGGGTCTAGACTGGGTGGGAGATGTCTGTGTGGCTGCTGCCTCCCCCCACAAAGCCAGCACCCATGAGTAGTGCTTCCCTACAGCCCACTCCCACTTCTCCCAGTCCTCACAGAGAGGAGCTCACCCCTCTTAGCATCTCTTTCTCCTCTCCTGCAATGGACAGCAACTGTAAATCAGAACCACTTCACCAATGCTGACTGGAAGCCGGAGAGACATGGAGCCACTAGCCTTCCCCATCTCCATGCACCAGTGATATTCCCAGAGCAGTGTGATTCCTTCAGCAGGGCTGTGATAGCAGAGTCCTGGGCGTGAGCAGAGACCTCTCTATGCCAGGTGCTGCACAAACAGTATAAATCCACAGTTTACTGAAAAAGCAACCAGGACCTGAAATGGACACTCCCTTCCTCCAGAGCAAAGGACGGGAAAATAAATAAGTGAGATAGATAAATAGAAGCAGCAGAGAAAGTAGTGTCTAGCCTAGAAAGTATTTCAGAAAAAGGGTGAGCCTCTCAAAATGGTATCTGGAGAGAGAAGCACAGTTCCCTGGTATCAGAATAATTTCCCACCAGGTTTAATATGTTTTAACAAAACACAATTAATTTCTTCTCTCCATAAAGAACATTTAAGCATTCTTTTAATTAGTGGGAATTTTCTCAACTGGCTGTTTTCACCCTTGGCTTTGGAGCAAAAGGCTCTAACCTATTTCTCTCTACCATTGAAGAGAAATTTTAAAAAAAATTAAAAAGGAAAAAAAAGGAACCAGGCTTAGAAAAAATGCTATCAGTTTATTTTCCAAGATGAAAGAGGACTTTTGAGATTGCAAGCAGGTTCAGCACTAAGCCTGTGAAGCCAGTGTATTTTCCTGGATGGAGTATCTGGTGGAATAGCAGTGGGCAGCATGGAAGGCCCACTAACAACACACTACTGGGGACAGCTAATCATCCTGCTGTTTTCCTGAATGACCATCACTTGAGCTAATATGGAGATGACAGAGACCATATTCTTATGCTAAGCCTGTGAGAAGGACAGAAATGTGACTTTTGCCCAAGAAGGTGGACTGGATGACTCCTCTAGTCTGCCTTTTTTTCAACACCCAGGGAAAAAAGGGACACCATGCTTCTCATACTTGTTTTGTTTAAGGTAAAGAGAGATTTTGAAAAAAGGGTTCTCAAAAATGGAAAAGAATAAACCCGAGAAAAAGGACAAAATCATGAGACCCAGAGAGCAGTTATCCATCAGCAGTAGAAATAGATTTTGCAGTTTATTTAACTTGGTTTTGCTGCACACTTTGGAATTTGAGCCATATACTGGCGGGGACATTTTTTCCCAAGCATTTTTCTGAACATTTTGCTCCCAAGATGGTGTCCTTTTAACAACCCAAGTCACGCATCCGGAAGCCTTTTCTAGCAGCAATGCCTTCATAGGCACATAAATCTGAAAAGTGAATTTGCTTATGATAACTTGGTATGCTCATGTGGGACATCAGGGTTCTGGCTAACTCCTGTGCATTTGGTGTCCACAGTACATGGTCAAATATAGTGGATCTTCTCTGTTCTACCACAAACCCAGTGCAGGTGGGACAAGGGCACACACCACAAGGAAGCACAAGTGGTGCTGAACTTTAGTGCTTGTGACTCTTATTTTTTTCCCAGAAATCTCTCCCAGAACAAAAACTTTCCTTTCCTTGTTTAAAAAAAGGCTTGGCAGCAACAAATCCAGGAGAAATCTGCTTTTTAGCAGGGACTGTTGCAATAGGACAAGGGGCAATGGTTTTAAAATAAAGGGGAGGTCAATTTAGATTAGATGTAAAGAAGAAGCTTTTACAATGAGGGTGGTGAAACACTGGAACAGGTTGCCCAGGGAGCAACTTGGTACATGTCTCAATCCTGGAAACATTCAAGATCAGGTTGGATGGAAGTCTGGTAATCTGATCTAGTTGAAGATGTCCTGGTCACTGCAGATTAGTTCTAGATGTCCTTTAAATGTGTCTTCCAACTCAGTTATTCTATAATTCTATGATAATCCAAAGGATTTCAATAGTTCTTTTTGTCAAAGTAGTATCAGACAAAAACTACCTTCCGGGAGGAAAGCAAGCTCCAAAAAAAGTAATATAGCACAATTTTTAGCAAAATATTACATTATCATGCAAATGACCACAGTTTTTTATCACATTAGGTATTCAAGCTATTTCAAATTGATTCTCACACTAACACTTGTAAACCATATTAATCATAATTTTTGAATACATTTACCTATGGATGGCAACCAATCGATTACCTAAAAGTTCAGTGAGCTAAAAAAAAACACTTCTTTTTCATCCAGAGATAAATCCTTACTGTCCAAAATATGTAATTGAGATTTGCATCTAAGCATTAAAAAAATGTTTAATGAAAAGTACTTTTCCAAGACAGCAACTCTTAGGACCTAAAGCATGTATTTTTCTAAGGATGGATTTGCTCATGTGGGCATATTTACTGTAGATGTGTTTTTATTTGTATCCATTGGTGCTGCAGGTTGCACGAGAATCCATAAAACTATCATGCTGTGTTTCTTATATCCCAGAAATTCAGTATTATACTCTTGAGGCTCAGCATGGTAAGGACATCAAGTGATGTTCTCAACAACACAGAGGACGTAATCTGCTGCCGTTTTGCAACCGTAGTAACAAGACTCTGCCACTGAAAGCCTTCAGAAGCTTTGTGGCAGGACAATTAAATGAGGATCTAGAGAGGTTTGCAGGGATGCAAATTAACTTTTCATTTGCTTCATGTGCACAAATTATGTTTATGTATCAGCACGTCAGCAGTGTTCATGCGACCTTCAGCATCAACTGGGTGCTGCCTGATGAGATGGTGCCTGTGATATCTCATTAATTCTGCCCTGTATTTTGAACCTCTTCTCATCTACAGAAAGAAATTGACAAGAGAAGCAGTAATGATGTTGGAGAGAAAAGGGCTGTCTGAGATTCAGGGCATGTCCCAGCACCTTAAGGAGTGTTGCTAGATGAGATTTCCAGAGGGACATCAGTCTGAAGCACAAAAATGGATGCTATAAAAGTAGTGTTGGTACAAGCCTGTACAAGCTTGTTTTCCACTCTGCCACAGCCTGAGAAGAATGAGGCAAATTACTCAGCTCTCCACACACATAAGACATTTCCACTGGCCCTGGAAGATCCCAGCTTTGTGACATGCAATAGATCAGGGAATCTCTGCCATCATGAAATCAGGCTTCTTCACAAAGACTTTCAGCTCCTGGGACATTCTTACAACGAATATAATTAGTCCCATTTTAAAGCTGGCAACAAAAGCAGGGAAGAACTTGCAAAAGATCGCACATATGAGTCGGTCTTCTGTGGCAGATCCACTTAATTCCAGGCAAGTACTTAAAACACAAGATTCTCATTAATTTAAAACTGAATTTCCACCATGTCCTGTATTGGAGGTCATGCTGAGGAGTACTATTAAAATTAAATTCAGCCCAAAATCTTAGGGTTAAAATAATTTTTAAATGTAGCCTTAAAAAAAAATAAAATCCATGAGCAAAGACAAGATCTGAATAACACAAAGAAAATTAATTACCTAGGCAGACTCCTTTTCAAGTTCATGACTCATGCCAGCATATAAATGTCTGCATGAAGCCAGCTCTTAGCGCTAATTTTGTCACTGTAAGAAAATTGTAACATTCTCTGAGAAAAACTGAGTGCATATCTTGCTATTGATTTTTCAAGAGTCTGACTGGCAGAGTGCTCTACTATATCTGCAGATTTGTGCTAATGCTCTAAAATGTTTTGCTAAATTTAATCTTTCACTACGGATATAAGAGCCATGGCCATGCTGCAGTTGGCCTCAGCTGCACAGAAGCTGTGGTCACAGCCACTTAATTTGTCGCTCTTTACTGAATATAGACATGCAAGTGTATCACTCCATGAGTCAAAAATCCCATTCCATATAATGACAAAAACCACAGTACAAAGAATACAAAGAGTAGGAGTAAGAAAAGATACATTTTTGTTAGAACTAATCTGTGGCTCAAACGCTGCCCCTGCTGCTCCCCTGCCAGAAGCTGCTGTGTTTATCAGCTGGTGCTGGCACAGGGTCCCAGAGCCAGGCACTGACAGAGCTGATGAGGGACCTGGCCCTATCTGCCTCCACAAAACCCCTTCTTGGAACTATCACAAGAGTTAATTTAGAAACATGAGCTACTAACTGGAGGTATCTGCTTTTTATATAAGAATTTCCAAAGTGCTCCTTGGGTTTTTAAAATCTGAATGGAGCACTACAAGAGAAAGTAAATGTGTCTGATGGTCCATATGCACAGCCCTACTTGGCCACAGTGGTGCCAAAAGCTACACACACCATGGATGAAAGCAACCTTTACAAGGGCAGAATCTCCATTAAGAGGTTATGACCTCATTAAACTGGGGAAAAAAGAAACACAAGCACACGGACATGGGCATTTCTCTCTGCTGGTGGCAGGCAGAACCCAGGCAGTGCGGGGAGGAGGGAGCCAGCTGCACTGCTGGGCTGTACCACCTCAAAAACTGCTGCTCCTCTTCATCTCCCCTGGAAAGCCCCTGGCAGTGAGTGGGATGTCAGCATCATGCTGACACCAGAGGTGTCATCAACACAAGGACCTCATTGTGACAGAGCCTCTCCAAACATGTAGCCACACAAAGGCAAGGGGCCTGAAGCACCGTGATCTTAACAAGGCACTGAGCACAGCAGAGGTTTTTGACTGGCAGACTGAGAGCAGGTCAAGCGTCCTGGCAGCCCCTGGCATGCCACAGGCTGCCATCCCACTACACAAAGCAAAAACAGCACAAGAAAAATGATAAGATGGGGGAAAATCCCTCCTCCCCACCATCACCTTCCTGTTGCCTATGGCAGCATGCACAGGGAACAAGGCTCAGTCTGTAAAAGCCAAGGCCAGGGAAAACGTTCCAGTCTGTCACCTACAGCATCCAGCCTCCCCCCAGACACTGGGCATCCAGGGGAACAGGCATCCAACTGGTCCAATGTTCACAGGGGCATACAGAGCAGGGAAGAGGTAGGAGATGAAGGCAACATGGGGAGTGTCCCTGTGTAGCCCCAACTGCCCCTATGCTGCTCTGCAGGGTGGCAGGGCTGGCCCCGGGCTGCCCCCAGGGGAAGAAGAGATGGGTAAGACAGAGACGGTGCTTGCTCCATCACATAAAGGCACACAACGCAGCATTTGCACCCAAGCCAGCACAGATCCAAGCAGGGACATTTGTATGACACAGCACATGGGGTGGAATTCCAAGCTTGTGCCTCCAAAGCAGCCCAGTCTTACCCCAAAGTGTTGAACCCAAGCAGCATCTGGAGGCAACATGGGAAGAAGCATCTCTACATCCCACTTTCTAGGCTATGTGCAGGCAGCACTGACATTCAAGGGTTTTAGAGGGTAAGATAACTAAAGCATGCATTCTTTTTTTTTTAATCTAGAAACAAATATATCTTTCACTTTTTTAAAGCTGATTTTAAATGTGAAGTGATTCTTTACTTAGCTCATTAATTCCTTGCAAGCATTCTCAGAAAGTGAAAGAGAATGTGGTCAGCCTAGATTGATTTTATGACTTTGTTATTATATTTTGTTCATATCACTGTCATAGACTTATGCACACATAGAACAATCAGGCAACTAGACAAATATTAGCATTTCCAGCTAAAGTGAAATATAACCTTTTGCTGGATGTTCCCATGTTTCTGTAGCAAATCAATAATGAGTATTTAAATTGTTGTTTAGACATTAAAGCTAAGATGAATGAGGACATTCTCATTTCTTTCCTGTTGCTATGCTTTCAGGCTGTGCCTTTTAAATAAGACCTGGCATGTGCAATTCACATCACAGAATAATTGATACTTAAAAGCTACAGGCATTATTTTCAGAGCAACATGCCAGCCATCTCCATACAATGGTACATTGATTTGGCCTGTTCATCTTAATTGCAGCAATTGAAAAGCATCCCCAGTAATCTGTTATGTGGCTTGAATACCTTCTTCATTATTGCATCCAGACAACACAGCACTTGTTGGCACTAACCACTCAGCCTGCCAGGGAAGATCTATGGCGCATCCCTGCTCAGGAGCCCAGCCCATGCTAGACAGCTTCCAGAAACTAGGACAGTTCTGAGGCTTGAGATCAAACTTGCATACAGTCATGATTATATTCTCAGAGTCCATTAATTTTGTCAGTGTCACTTCCCAAACACAAAGAATTCTCACCTTTAGGTCAAGTCTATTGGTATTTTAATAAATTTTGTGGGAGGCTGGAGAGGGAACAGGCAGAGTATCAGGAGGTGTTTGATGCAGCAATGTTTCTTAGAAATGTTATGGATGTATTTATTCAACTAAGAGGCTCTTTGTTGGATATATTATTGGATATGTGTTTTATTTGTTATTTGATGCTCTGGTCAAGACGAATTCTTTTAAAGGTTTTCCTCTGTATAGAAGGGTGAGTGATGGCTATATTTTACAAAAAAAAAGGGATGTGCCTTTTTGAATACCTGAGAAAATATTTGCATTTGCAAAATAGGACAAACACAAGAGCATAAATCAACAACAAGCACTGCAAATACACTGTCAAGGACACAGATCTTAAGGAGGCCATTTAGCTTGTATAACTTAGGCCATACTTGGAGATGTACAATTCCACAGGAAGGTTATGTAATTTTTCTTCTAAGCAATACAGAAAATAACAGTTATTCATTTGTGTTTCTGAAATGTGCAATGAAACAAGATGACTGAAGGTCCCAGACACATTCTGTAATGCCCCTTCTTCCCTGTTCTGGCCATGTTGACTCCAACATAACACCAAACCCCCCTCTCCTCTGGGCCCACCTGCAAAAAAGCACCACGATCCTCTCTTTGAGAGTGAGCAGGACCACTCTTCTCTACTGACAAGAGATTAGTAGTTCCACTGAAGCAGAAGCTGATCCTTTGGAGGGGTCTGTGTCTCTCGAATGCTCTCAAACCTTTGTCTTGCAGGTATCACCAAAGAGATGTAACAGAAGCTAAATCTGCACTTGTATTTTAAGTTGTAAGCACCAAGCAGGCCTATTATGGAGACAACCCAGGCATTAGTGGTGCCCAAATGCTGCTTTCAGATACCTGGTGTAAATTCACTTACCCTGCATGAAATGAGGAAACGAGCTAAGGAGCTGAAGAGATGAGTGGGACAAAATCCCCAGGCATAACTGATGGCTGTTTTCACCTGATCTTCATGTGATGAAACTGAGCCTCTGACTCATTACATTAAATTATATTTCCAAACTGCCACAGTAGAGAAGTGAAGAGAAAAAACATCACTCAGAAACTAGAAGCTCTGGTTTTCAACAACAGGCGGACACTGAAAGGAACCAGGAGAAGAAACTACAGCCATGGAGGCATCTTAACTTCAGCCAATCTTACTTAATTTGGCTAACAGTATGCCCCTTACAAAAAAAAAATCAGAATTGTAAAGACAATAGGTTATTAAATAAATATAGTTCAGTGTTTCACTTTTATCAGGTATCCATCCGTAAGTACTCAGCTGGTCTCTGTCATGTTGGTATTAAGAGCATATCCCAAAAAATCAGGATAGAAATAGCAACACTCTTATAATGTCAGATGACAACAGAAAAGGGTATTTAAAACGCATATCTAGACAAAAAATGCATGTTTTCATTTTTCAGCTGATTAGTAAGCTAAGAGATCTGTGACACAGAGTAAGTGCAAATCAATACTCAGCTTTTAAACAAGTGAAGTCAGTGGGCCTCCTAAATTTTGCTCAAAAACTCTATCTGGCCTCTGTGACAACAGTTTCATATTGTTGTGGCCCATTATTGAAACATTGGGTTATTTTTAATATCAGCATGGTGGCAAAAATGGAGTTTGATCCCACATTTACCACAGGATAGCATCACTTATATTTAATTCTTTTTTGTGGTGGCTTCCAAAATGTAATGGAAAACATAGAGCTTAGGTCTTGCATTTCTGAACTACTTATGGAAGATTCACTGTTTTGTGCAATCTTTAGTATGTTTCTTTTGTTTTCTGTGAAATTACAGAGTTATAACAGCACAAACTTTGAATGAGAAGACACAGAAATTATGAAACCTCTGTTCTCAACAGCTTCATGCATGGAAAGAAAATCCAGATACCACCCAGAGAATAAGGTCCAGACATTATTTCCTTCCCCTCACTGTGTTTTTGCACAGCTAACTGCAGAACCAAATAACTTTTAAACACCAGTTACAACCATACCAGCCTGTCTCAGTCACTAATAATATGCCTTTTCACTCAGTCTTTCCATTGTCACTTTTAACAACGTCTTTCAAATGTGAAGAGATTAATCTTTATTTTTTTTTCTCATATCCACATATTAAAATTACATTGTTTTCTTAACTGCTCCTAAGATCTTTTTGGCTATATGATAAAAGAAAATAATGTGTCTCAATCCATTGCAGTTAAAACTGTGGTCACACTCACTTTTCGTTCTTGTTAGTATTATCAGCAAACTTGCCTGCACATAGCCCATAATTTACCTGTAAAAATAGCCTAAATAATCTAGCAGTAATGCAGGCTTTATATACATGAGTCCTTTCCTGTAATCCCTTCATTTTGATCCTCCACGTGGTTACTACACTAAAGCAACACAGGAAGAGCTCAAGAAAGGTATTTGGTGTGCACAGAGTAAGGGATACTCCCTGTTGCAAAAGTCCTGTAGTTCAAGTGAATGACAAAGACTGAAGCTATAAGGATGTGGGTTTTTGCCAGATCTTCATTTTACTATGAGATTGGTGGAATGGAATAAATATAATTCAAGATGCTCATTCATAAACATTCGTTTCACAAAAGCACTCTTTTGGTAATGAAAAGTCTTTCTGAAAAAAAGGGCAACACGTTAACAAAACAAAGGACTGCTTCATTGAGAGAACAGGGTCAATCCACACTAACTTTTTGTGTGTGGAGATATTTGTGGCGAAGATACTATGATAAACTTTGCACATCTTCAATATTTTAAACTGTAATATCATAGAGTCTTTCACTGACAAACAAAGGCTTGGCACACATTGAAGATAAGTAAGCATGAGTAATTTCATTATAGACTCATGCATAGGGAAGTTGAATGTGGCATAGCTGAAAGAAATCCCCCAGTAATGTTTGGTTTCCCATTTTATCCAGTCACTAGTCCACATGTTCCCCTAAGTCCATTACGTTTCAGTTCCTAAATTATTATTTCTCATTTTGTGTTCCTGAGATTATCCTGATATTCTTGGCATATGTTAATAACACCCACAGGGCAGATAAACTGTGCTAGTGGTCTCAAACTAATAAAAGAATGGTTCTTACCAGGCACAGAGGAGATTCCTCAGAAAGCCATTAACAGCTGCAATGATTCACTCAGTTTTCCATGGATCTGTATTTGCTGTGGCGTCAGCTCTTCATATTAAGAAATATCACATTTGGTAAATCCCAGTAAATGGCAATTTTCCCTCAACTAGTGCAGGTTGACATGCACAACTTCAAAGATATACATTGTGGGATGCAGTCCAGTAATGTATATCTCTTTGGTTCAGGGGATTTGCCCAGCTCTGGAGCAACCTCCACCCTCCTCATTTTATCAGAGAGCCAGAATACTGATCTAAATGAGTTTTTGTGTTTCAGGCACCACTGCTCCCCTTACACCCCCAATCTTTCTTAGTATGGTCTCTCCTCCTCCCATCATAGGCTTTGTCTAGTCCCAGAGAAAGCCACTGAGGTTCACAGCTGCTTTTTCTCACACTGGGCCTCTCTCCACAGAGGCAGCAGAAACAGAAAACCTCCCCAACATGGACTGCTCAGCTGCTGACAGCAGTGATTTATCCAAGACTTCTCAGCAACCATGACCTAACAGCATTTCTGAGATGTGACTTGAATTCATGATTATGAAAGAGCTGAACGCTGCAGCTTATGTGGTTTTTAAACTTTCATAGCTGTTGTCACCTCAAAGCATGCTCCAGGTCAAAAGGCTGGGTTTATACACACAAATATATATGTACTTATATTGTATTTAAACAATGACACAAACATTCTTCAAGGAGTATAACTGCACAACCCAAGCCTCCAGCTAACAAAAGTCAATGGATATGAAGTCTGTGTGTGTTCATACACAAATGACAGATTTGTTTATGTGTTTTTTCTCACAGTGGAATTCCTACCACCTCATCACATCTTATCAGTGACTTTCCATGGTATCAACAAACTTGAGGACACTGGGAAAGCAGAAATTATTATTAAAGTATAACAAGATTGTATTGGATAAACAGGCATGGATTTATTTTACCAATGGTGATATAACCCAAACACCTAGATTTTAGGGCAGGTCAGTACATAGGAAACAAGCAGAGAAGCCTCTGAGCTGTCAGGTTGCCTGTGGACAAGGACATGACCAACCTGACGTTTAAGTTTAGGCTTTCTACTAACACTGACACTTTTCAAAGCTGGGGGCTTCTGAGCCAGGGGCCCTGGGAAAGGAGGAATAAAGCATCCTCAGCAACCAGTCAGTCAGTAAAGGCTCATAAGGCCACAGCCTTGATGACTGACAGGAAAAATAAGAAGAAGTCCAGAGTAGACAAGGGGGCCCCTAGAATCACAAACAACAAAGATAAATATTTCTTTTAATAGAGTTGCCAACTTCTGATGAAACAAATGAAAGATCCTAGCTGCCCTTGGATGTTGGTTCTGGATGCCAGTATTTCCCAGGCTTTAGCTCTTTCTGCTCTGACTTAACACATCGTATTGCAATTTATGGAAACAGATTTCACAGTGTTTGAGAGCAAAAGAAATGTGATTTTTTTTATTGTTATTATTTAGAAAAGTTGATCTAGAAGGCATCAGTCGCAGCTCCAACATGCGTTAATGATAGTTTAAGTAGAAGTGTATTTTTTAGTGTATTCAAATTATAATTAGGTAATTATAAGCAATCAAGTGAGAGCTGTTTAAAAGCTACTGGCCACAGCTGTTAGCTACCTCATCTTGTCAGAAATCAGCACACCCTCAGCTGGGGGATTTAAACAAACCTGGTTTATGACAGCAAAGTGTAAGTGCTCACATCTTCAATTACTCAGCTGAGCAATCAGTAGCTTCTGGGAGTAGGGCAGTAAGTTTGTTACAGCTCCCCATGGATCTGGAAAGGGCATATCTGACTGTGCCCACCAATGTGAGCTGTTCTTTCTCCAAAGGTGACTGTCAGTTTCTAGTTCATATTGCTACTAATATTCCTCTCAGGGCTGCTAAGATAGTATGCATTTTAAAATGCTGTTCTCCTGTGAAAAAATATTTTAATTAAAATTATTTTCAGGGGTCCCATATTCTTTGGTTTTTACTAATTATCATAGCCCATTTTTACAGTTTCCAAGCTAATGGGTGCTTTCACTAAATTGCCAGCTCCCAAATTAAACATGGGCTCTGAAAAGGCTTTTTATTTCTCATGTCATGTTTTCCTGCCATTCCATCTTCTGGGACTGCATAGTCACTGCAAGGAGAGCATCCTCCAAAGTCTCTTTGCATAAAACTCACAGATGAGCCTGGATGAATGTGTCTGACAGCACAGCACATGGTCCAGCCACTGTGCTAGGTCTGTGGATGAAATGGCAGCAAGGAAATACTTTAGAGCTTAAAGTAAGCAAGAAATAATTACTATGAAATCATTAGCAGTGAACACAAAACACAGAAAGCAAAACAGTTTAGCAGGGAAGTGTAATTTGGACACACAAGCAAGCAGCGCTTAAAGACAATGATAGAAGGCGTTCAGAGCAGTGGGTTTTGCCCAGCAGTTCATCATGTGGCTTTCTTCTTCCATCAGCTCTCCTGTAAGGGGTTCTAGATTCACACAGATTACACATATGGAAATGTATTGGAAGTAGGAGAGGATTTCTAATACAGCACAGTCTTGAAAACTGGAATACATACTGGATTTTTCATAAAAAGTGTTTGCAATACACTAGATTTTTCACTATGAGATCTGAGTTACTTTGGCCTCTACATACCATATTTGTTTCAGAAATGCAAGCTAACATGCTAAAGTTATACAAGCCAAGCCTATCAAGCAGATTACAGTTAACTTTCCACGGAAACTCATATTCAGAAGTCAAGAAGATTTAACTTATCCCACTAGAAACAGTCAGTGGACACAGGTTCTTCCAGTCTTTCCAAAGGGCTCCCACCTTGATGTGTACTTAGCCAATGTCCAACAAAGTGAACAAAACATTTCAGCCCTTGCAAGTAATGCTGCTCTTTTCCCTGCTCAGAAACTATGACCTAGAGGAGCAGGGGTGCACAGAGCATAAAGCGGGGACAAACCAGACCCCAATGACATCCCTTTGCAGTGCTCCATGCATGGAAATTAAAGACCCTGCACAGAGCAAAAGGATCCACAGTAGATTTCTGAAAAGACAGGAGTGTAACCATACTTGTAAAAGAAACTGTACAAGTTTAAGGTTAAACACTCTTTTTGCTGTGCATTGCTCTTCCAAAACAAACAAACAAAGGTGTACACTAGTAAATACAGCTGTGAGCTACTCCATGAACAGCCTCAGCAACTTGTTTCCCCAAGAAACCCAAATATGATTCCTGACAACCTTTTCTGTGGGCTCAGAGAGGCAACTGGCCCCTAAGGAAAACTGCTACTCACAGGATCCAATGAATGAATTTATCACAGGATGCATAGGACATGTAGGCAAGAGAGAGTGGAATAAGAATGCTCAAGAGAAAGGAGTCACAGGAACCAGCACCTGCACTTCCACAGAGGACATGATTCTATTCAAGAAAAGTGATGGCTTTATCACTAGCAAATTAAAACAGTCCTTTGCTTTCTAAATGTTTCAGTTAGTGTATCAGTCTGTCACTTCCATAGAGATAGCACACTCATAATTGCCTCAAAAACATTGTGCACTCAGTGCTTGGAAATAAACTCACTGAAAATACTGATAGAATCCACAGACACACAAGTGCTTGAAATTATATTTTGAAAGATAGTGCTTGAGGCCTGACCTATGCACCCAGTTTCTGGATGGATATGACTATTTCTAGAATTGAAAGGTTCATGCTTTTACACCAGATGGGTCAAAACAACCCTCCTAAACCAAGATACTCTAGCAACACAGATCAAGCAGGGATGAGACATAAGGCAGTGAGCAGATTTCTGGAGGACTCTCTGGCTTGGGCTGCTCTGGAGGAAGAATTCCCTCCCAAGTCCTTCACAGCCCCTCTGCAGAAGGTGGAGCCCCTTCAGGCCTGCAGGCTCTCTTTCTCAGCCAAGGACTTCCCAACTCATGCCCAAAGGATTCAAGATAACTCAACCCTGGGGTTTGATTAACCTGGCTCTACAAGTAAATCTGAGGAAACACAAGGGCAGGTGAATGTGTATAAAGGAAGTTTTTTTCCCCCTTCTTTTGTTTTAATTAAGAATATCTCTCATTCCTTCCTGAGCAACAAAGATTACCTGGGAGCCACTGCATATCCCAACACCCATAGCCACAGCCTGGCCAATGCTGCCAGGTCCCCAAGACTTGCTCCTAATCCCACTGTAACCAGATATACACTGGCATTACTATTACTCATCTGCATCCCTTGACATTTGCAATTTTTGTCACTTGTGACTGAATGCCAGACAGACCACTTTGAGATATGGTCTTGGTGCTTTTGTGTACGTACGAGGGCATGAGAGAGTAGGTGAAAGTGTGTGAAATTGTTGTTGTTTTAAAAGAAAACTACTTGCCCCTCCCATACAGCTTTACTACAGTAGCTAGGTTTTGTTTCTGCAATGTTGCATCATTTACTACGCTGTGGCCTTGGAGCATCATCCAGGTGCTGTTATACAGCTATGAAGTAAATGTGTGGTTCTCTTATAAGAGCAAAGTTACTTTTGTTTTGTGCATTATGTAAAAGCCCTTCAGATGCCATGCTGTGTATAAGGCAACTTAATCCTTTTTTGAGGAAAACCAATCTATCTCATTTCACATAGCACAACAGCAACTGGACAGGATAGGTACAACAGGATCTCTTAATGCACTGCTCCCTGTGCTGTCTGCAGTAAAGCCAGTGCTGTGTGCTCTGAACAACTGCAGCTGTGTAGCTTCATAAACACAACAGCAACTTCTGCAGATTTAATGGGAACTGAGCAATGGCACTGAATACAGAAAACAGGAAAAAACTGAAGTTGAGTTTTAAGCAACTTTAAGGAAATGAATGCTGATCGTTTAGAAAGGTGAGAAATCTAAAGAGAAATGTATGATCAAAGCTTGAGCTAGACTATCCTAAGGGTTGCACACCACTGTGCTGCCACAAAACACAGCATCAAAAGCTTGCACCCTTCATTCCAGCATCTGTATCTGCACAGCAAAAGGACTGTGATGTCCTACCTAAGGTGCATCCTTAATGCGCCTTTAATGTACATGCATTGTAATAACGAAACTGCACAGAGCGACATGATAAACTTCACACTTGTGGTTGCTTTGTGAAACTGTAACCACTTTAGGGCTGTTTCTTGTCATGCATGATCTTTACTAGTTTCTTATTAAGCATTAAATAATCACTCACGTACCAGCTGCACTGAATGCTGCTGAACAGGACCCAGGTCATGATGTACCTGTGGATCCACTACCCACTTCTGTTGCAACAGAATATCTCTGCCTCTCCCATAGCAAGTAAGGATATTTCTACAGCCAAATCACACCAGTTATTCTGAGCCATCACCAACTTTCAGTTGTCAGAAGGACTTAAAAAGGCTACAGAGAAAAATTAGAAAAATTCAGAACAACTTTATTAAACTGGTAGCTATAAAACAGTAGTTCATGTTGCATGGCAAAGCTCAGTCTGCCTCACCAGGCTCTTTCTTTCCTTAGAACAGACAATGCTCAAGGGACCATTTTGAACAAAATTCTTCTTTGCTAATAACCCACTAATCACTAGGATTGCTATATCATATATGCACATGTACAAGGAACCCACACAGCAGCAGTGATGTCAGGGATGCCTTCGAAAAATGCTGAAGCTGAAGTCTTCTAACTGTGTTATTCCCACTGTGTACGCTTCTCTGCTGTTTCATTTACTTAACACGTCAGATGAGGCAATGAGTCCTCAATTCCTCTACAGCCCAGGAAAACAAGCAATAGTAAAGGTGATTATGCAACTGGAAGCTCATGTGAAGCCTGACTGAGGACTGCTTTCATAACAGACTGGACACATAATTTGATTTTACCTTGATAATGTAACTTTTTCAGTAACTATCAGGTGAAGTGTGCCAAGAAGTCTAATAATTTCCATGAACATTCCATTGCAAACCAGAGTTTTACCCCAGACAAGTGCACTTGTACCAAGAAAAATTATGAAGAACTTTATTGCACAAGCCAGGACTTTCTGGGTATATGTTCAGAGTCCCTTGCTTAGAGCAGATGCAATAAATCTATTATTTCCTGAAAGCATTAGGTCCACTGGGTCTATTTGGGACTGCCCAGAAAGTTTTGGAGTGGTAAATTAAAAAATGAATAAAGTCATCAGTATATTAAGTCATCAGACAAGCAGCTCTGTGGAGTTTATCTGCAGTTACCCACAAGTCCGGCACTGAGACCAAGGCTCATATAAAACACTGGATTTACCCAAATCTCATGCTACACAAATTCAGTTTGGGATGTAAGACACTTGAAAGAATCACAGAAAAATCTTCAGCAGTTACCCTGACAAAATTTCCAGGCATGTAGGAAACAGTACATCTAGAGAAACACAGAAGCAGAATGGTGTTGGGCATAAGTAGCAAAGTCAGAGTGGGGCCTTGCCCAGTACTGCAGAAACACGTGGAGAACTGAACCATCAGAGTGTTCAGTCAGGTGGCTTGAACAGAAAACTATTGGTTTTCTAAACACCACTCCACCTCTCAAATAATCCTTAATACAGGTTTTAAACAAAATTTACAAATTTCTCAATGTGGTCATCTTTTCATTCTATGGGCAATTTTATATTGGAAACATGTAATATACAGATGGTTCATTAACTTAGAGTCCAGATCAATTATTGGAAAAGAAAAATAGCTTTCCATTTACTTACACCACTTGAAAGGTATTTCATTTAATTCATGGTTGGTTGAAGTCCATTGCTGTGTACAGTTCCAACAGCACCATTCATCTGAGTATAGGTATGGAGCTGTATAAGTAGCAGGTAACAGAGCTCATTAAGTGTTAACAATGTTTCATTTTCTTCAGTCAACAAAATATTTTCTAATACTTTAATTTTCATGTTACAATTCTTAAAAAAACCTCACGGATTAAAGGTGTGCATGAATCATAAGCATCCATTTTATGGAAAAAAAAATTGTATTTCTGTCTTTTTTCCATTTTAAAATGGGGTGAAAGGCTGGAAATGTGACATATTCTACTGAATAGATACTTCTGAGAAATAACAGGCTGTCATACCACCTCCCTGTATGGCTGTCACTCAGCATTTCAAGCAGCCTGCCTTGTTCATAGCCTACCTACTGCACTGGATGGGTAGGAGGAAAAAGCAGGCTTCACCTCCATCAAGAATTGCAGCAGAATTGCATACATCACCAGGGATATTTTGATTCTAACATACAAGACTTCTCTGAACAAAAGTGCTCTTAAACACTGTGGTCAGCACATATGCACATGTTCACATACAGATCCTGTTTGGCACAGGCGAGAGTGCACACGTCAGACCAAGAAAAAAACCTTGTGATCTTGTCTGTGTGAGGTGTTGAGAGATGATGATAAAAATGGAGTGCCAATGGGATCATCTTTAGGGTGAGAACACTATCAAGCACATCTACTCAAAAGACTGAAAAAACCTTGGAAAAAAACTCCTTGTAGACTTCTTTTTCCTGTACAACAAGAGGCCTATAGATATAGAGTGGAGGTGTGGTAAGGGCCAGTAGCTCACCAGATTTTCCACAGACATGGTTCCAGCTACAGCTAAAGGGCTCAGATTATGATGGCAATAAATTAAAAAATTCAAATCAGGAACAAAGCTAAGACTAATAGAATTTGCTTCCTTATAAGCAAAGCTCTTTTATGCCCACTTTGAGCCATTGCACTCACAGGTAGACAGACACAGGAACTTGGGACTTAGGCGAGCACTCCTAGAAATCACCCAGACACGTATGCTGTTTGCCCCATATTCTCTCTGACCTAATCATGTGTTATTTTAACTGACTGTTCTCTTTGATCATGGCAATTGGTAGTACCTTGCTACATCCAAAGCCTCTGCCTGAAGTTCATGAACCTTTGATGGGCCACCCTACAGGAAGTCAGCCCTTCTTCAGTGGGACAGTGCCAACATCCTCCTGCTGAGCCCAGGTGGCCACATGGTCTTAGTTCACAATACTCACTTGGTACATTTTCCTGCAATGGGAAGCATTTATCTCCTAACTATGAGAATCTTGAGAGAAATTTGGGTAAATCCCCATCGCTATGAGCTGCAAAGAGCACTCACAAAGCTCTGACTCACTGCATACCGGTGGCACAGTGTTTGAACAAGCTCTGCTGACAACCTGCAACAACAGCTGGGAGAGGTGTGACCTTTCTCAGTTCAGAGCTACAAGCTGTTCATTTTGAAACCAGTGATAAATCAACGTTGACTTTGTTAGCAACCTAATGAAATTACCAGAAGTAAGAGGGAAGATCACACTCTAAAGTAAGCAGCTGGAATAGCTTACGAACAGAATTTACAATAACATCAATGGGCTTTTTTTTCATATATATTCCCAGCCAGAAAAAATAACATTAAATTCTGCATCTCAAGTCAAATCTTCTCCTCTCACAAACATCCACATCAGACAAAACTTTCTGTAAATCACCTAAGCACACAGGCAAAAGTGTGTAAGCATCTCCACTTCTCTCATTGGGAAGCTGCTGCAGAACTTTGGTCCTCTGCTGGTTCAAAATATTTTCTAATTTCTAGCCTACATATGTCTCTCTTCAGAGCATCTGTTTATACAGTAGGTCAGGCCTATAACTGCAACAATCCTAAGCACTCCCTGATTTTTATCTTCCAGACAGGTAACGATCAAGGTTTTGCTTTTCTAACTCAAACAGCCAAACTCTCCATCTCACCTCTTCAAAAAGTCACTTCGTTCCCCATATCATACCACTTCATTTGTCTGATTTGCAAGATCCAGCTCCTTCCTTCCCCTTAAAAAAGGGATATGTGAATCCTTCTTTCTCTTCATTACAACTCCAAGCTTTGACTCATCAGCATATTTCATTAGTACTGTTATTTTATTGCAAAGGTCTATTGTACTAAATTGCTCCCAAGACCAACAGGAATTTCTCTAGTAAGTTCCAACATTTCAGCTTACAGCACTAATTGTTGTTATATCCCATTAGCCAATTCCTTACTCATCTCAGACTTTTCTCCTACTAATCTGACTCATCGTATATAATGATTCTCCATGTAACAAAAACATTTCGGTCAATTAAAGAACTATACATCAAAAAAACACCATATTAAGGAAAAAGCTCAGGCAAATACTTCATGAAATCATCTTCCAGAACCACTAAAGCCATAAAAGAGTAAAAGCATCTGCTAACTGGCCTGTCCTCCAGTGGGGAGCACTCTGCCCCCTTTTCCCTTTGTCTTCACTCAGTCTGAGCACAGAAAGTGAGTGTGACATGGCTTTAACCTCAGCTCTGGTTATTTCCATTGTAGGAGCACTTGTGCCAAGCTGATTTGGAAGGATGTTGACTGCTCAGTTAAGCTGCTCATGATGGCCAAGATTTGACAGTTTCCTTTAATTCTGTTTCACTGTGCCCCGGCTGCTGTGAGGGCACCCATGTCCTGTTGGGAGATGGAGTGAGAAAGGAGGGAATATCATCTTAGACAGCTGAAGTAGGGTTTTCAAGAGCACCTTCAATGACACACTAGAAAAAGCATTTTAAACTAATCTCCCTAAATCAGAAGATGAAGTAAATTAAAGCCAATCAAGGGTGCAATTCCATATTACAGGTTATGATGAAGTGCCACCAAAAGCTACAGCACAGCTGCACCAGCTCCTGCCTGACCTTACAGTGTGCTAATACCAGAAATTCAGACAGAAAAAAACCTATCACTTAAGGGGTTTTTTTTAGAAAGCTGTTTCTCTCTCTCTCAACCAGTTTGCCAGAAGCACCAATGCCAGCACTAGTGAAGCTGTTTAAAGCTTTACTGGAATAAGCGTACTCATCAGGCAGTTGTGCTGCCTGCAAAAACAATTTATAAACAGACTTAAATAGAAGGAATGCAATTTCTTTTTTCTCTTCTCTTCTCTTCTCTTCTCTTCTCTTCTCTTCTCTTCTCTTCTCTTCTCTTCTCTTCTCTTCTCTTCTCTTCTCTTCTTTTTTTTTTTTTTCCTTTTTTATTTTTTCTTTTTCTTTTTCCTTTTCTTTTTTCTGCGCCACTGAACCCTGTGAGCCCAGATTAATGGTTGGGTGCTCCCACCCCCAGCTGTCCCCTTGCCAAACAATATTTTGCCTGTAACAGAGACAACAAAAATGGATGTGTCTGTGCTCAGACGTGCTGTCTGAGCATCATCATCTAGGTCTGTTGTCCCTACTTCAGGCAACATCTAACGTCATGCCAGCAAAATGCAGCAAGGATGTCCACTGAAAGATCTGGCTACTCGAGACGTAGCCATCACTTCCTCAGAAAGATAAGTGGAAATCAATCCTAGACCAATGTTAATCTTATGTCCATTTAACTCTTACATCCACTTCTAAAGAATCTATGTTAAGAGCTAACTTTTGCAGCATATAGCTTTGTATTGTCTAAAATACGGCACCAGATATATTACAATGGTCTGGGAGACTGAACCCTCAGAATGAAAAAATCTACATTAGGAATGAAAATGCTTCCCATTTCCCAGCAGAACTTTCAAGCACACAAATACTCTAGGCAGTCAGTTTGCAGATGAAAGTAAGTTATTCTCGTAAAATATGGTATTTCAAATGAGATACGCTAACATTTTTAATTCATGTGCATCCTTTTAAAGATTTCTTTTGACAAAATTGTGAGTGCTGTTATCAACATTAGGAAGTTTTGCCATATCACTTCTTCTACGTGCCTGAGTGAAAGACTTGAGCTTCCCAAGGAGTGCAGCAATCTCCCATTGTTTAAGGGCTGTATTGATTTCATGTAGAAGGGTAAAGATGGAAAAGTCCATGTTTATGTACTTAGGTATATTCTTGATACACAATCAGGAAGCTCTTCTTAAAGTATTTCCAAATCCATCTTCAAATAATATGCAATACTGTAAATCTCACTCATGTAATCCCATCATCTGAGATGAATCATGCTCCTCTGAAATAAGAGAAAGTCACATGGATTGTCTTGCTGAGCAGCTACCAACCATGGTAAAACTAGAACTGTGTATGAAAATGAAAATTTAAACTTCTGAATCACATCAAAGTATTAAAAGTATCAATATAAACTGCTAGACCAAATTGGCACATTTGACACATGTAGCACGTGGTGGACCCAGCACAGTCCTGACCAGTATCTCTACAAGCTTTGCACTCTCATGCTGTCCTCCATGCTCTCATGCCACCATAAATTCTAGATTTTATGCTACAAAACATACTCTGTGTAGCTGTAACATAGCCACCTCTTTGTCCCATATACTTTGTTATTACTTCTCTTTGCATTTCTCTCTCTAACAACACACAGTGTGAACCTTGTGCAGCTTTGGAAGGTCAATCTCACCATACAAATCAGAAGACAGGGCACCTTCCACTTCACATATACTTGCCCAGAGGTCAGTATCTCTTGCTGTCTATAGTTAAAGCAACATGGAAGGCTGACAAAAGTAGACTTGCTGCCACATTGATTGATCTGCAGACCTGTGCAGCCAAACCTCTACCAAACCAATCCTCTGGCAGCAACACTGGCATGAGGCATCCTCAGCTCCCTGATGTCTCATTCCCTTCTCTGGCCATGGCCGAGCACCATCACACCCCATGGTGCCAGCATGGATTGCACTGTCCAACAGGCCGTGCCCCCCTGAGACCACAGGCATTCTGCCAGCACAGCAGAGAGTGGGGCAACTTGGAGCACAGGGGTAGGGAAGAGGAGAGCAGTGCCAGAGGAAGGCCCACATTTGGACAGTTAATCAGAAAGCTCTGTATCAGCACAGTTTACAGAGATAATCTGTTCCTAAATTCCTCTGGTTAGAAAGTGCAGAAAGTTGGAAGGAAAAAGACAATGTAAAAAGGGAGGATTCTGTTTCCATCTCCCACATTCAGAAATCCTCAGAAATACCACTTTAATTTTGCTCTCCACTTACTTCATCCCAGTGTAGAAAACCTAGAAGCATTTCCCAAGAAGCTGAGCTGCTGGCATCTGAATTTTTCTCGATTATCTATAATTATTCTTTTCTACAAGTTAATTTTTCTTATTTGTTCACTGGCTTTTTATTTATAATATAAATATTACAAATTCTAAATTTTTGTAAATATTTGCTGTATAAATATTATAATTCACTATGGCAAATGATTTCAAAATAAAAGTTGATCTCAGTCAAGTTTCTCATATTTGTTCTATGGACTACTCAAAAAAAAAAGATACTGTATGGAAACAGGTTTTGTTTTATACAACATACAACGACATACCATCTTTTATGTTCTAGGCCTTTTAGCCTCGCCAAGAATTACTTCATCTGGAAAATATCCTGGTAGGGAGACGTACTTGTAACTTTAGATACCATGAAGCACAAGTCTGAAACTTCAAATTTCAGCACTTTCTTCATAACAGTATGGGGTAAAAGAACTCCACTTCAGCTGGAATATAAACAAAGCTAAGTGAAAATATTATTGCTTAGTAGTCCAGCTAACAAGCAGTAGCAAAGAAACCAACACAGTGAAATTAAAGCAAAGTTAAGTCATTTACAAAATGTCAAGAGAACTCAAGATTCAAAAATTTCCCTTTTTGTGTAAGGCTTGCTACTGAGGTTCTACGTGCCTCAACACTGTTTGGGTGTAACAAAATCATAGAAACACAGAATCACAGGATGGTTTGGCTTGGAAGAGATGTTAAAGACCTTGTACTTCCAAGCCCCCTGCCATGGGCAGGGACGCCTTTCACTGGACCAGGTTGTTCAGGGCTCCATCCAACCTCGCCTGGAATGCTTGCAGGGATGGGAAAGCTGCAAGTTTAGTGGGCAACTTGTTCCAGTGTCTCACCACTCTCATAGTAGGGAATTCCTTCCTAATACCTAATCTACACATACCCTCTTTCAGTTTGAAGCCATTCCCCCCCGTCCTGTCACAGCAGGCCCTGGCAAAAAGTCCCTCTCCAGCTTTCTTGTAGGCCCCCCTTCGGTACTGGAAGGCTGCTGTAGGGTTTCCCCAGAGCCTTCTCTTCTCCGATCTGAACAACCCCAACTCTCTCAACCTTTCTTCATAGGCA
This sequence comes from Trochalopteron elliotii, assembly GCA_024734555.1. Classification (NCBI taxonomy): domain Eukaryota; kingdom Metazoa; phylum Chordata; class Aves; order Passeriformes; family Leiothrichidae; genus Trochalopteron; species Trochalopteron elliotii. The sequence goes on along the minus strand of JANPWX010000044.1, from coordinate 3,824,611 downwards.
AGGCACTCAAAAATAAATTTTGTTTCCTCAGTGTAAGACCTTGAAGTCCTATTCAGTGGCAGAAATTTTCATTCCAGGCTTTTCATTAAAAACAAACAAGCAAAGAAACAAACAAGCACAGAGAAAAACAAAAAAACCACAAGCATTTCGGCCTCTGAATATTGTCTTTTATAGGCCTTGAATATTTTTAGGCCTTCAAAGCTTGGCTACTGCCAGCCTAAATCTCTAGATGGGCTTGTCTCCAAACATCCAAAAGATTTCTAAAGACTAAACCCACCTGCAGCTCCTAGGAGGGAAGGGATTAAGTTGTGCATAGGCGAGTAAAGCTTACTGCTGTCCAGCACAGTACCTTGACACCTGAAGAGACATCAAAGTACCACCTCATAAAACTACAGACATGGTGCTGTCATTCCTGAATCACACATTCTTTGTTATGCAGCTCTACCTCTCTCATGTAATTTCTCCATCATAGAAAGTTTACAAAGAAGAATTCAATGGCAGTTAAGACTCACATTGTAGCAAGGTGGGCTCAGCCTCTTCTCTGAGGAAACTAGTGACAGGAGGAGAGGACATAGCCTCATGCTGTGCCAGGGGAGGCTGGACACTAGGAAGAATTTTTTCATAGAAAGGGTGATTAGACATTGGAATGGACTTTGCAGGGAGGCAGTGGAGTCACCATCATTTCAGGTGTTTAAGAAAAGACTGGACGTGGCACTCAGTGCCATGGTCCTGTTGACAGGGTGGTGTTCAGTCATAGACTGGGCTGGATGATCTCAGAGGTCTTTTGAACCTAATTGATCCTGTGATTCCCTGCCCTCCTCTACCATGTGATTTCCAGCCCCACTACTTTAGCTTTGTCATCTTGCAGTTGTGTTCCTGCCTTATTGCCAGCACCCAGGAATGCCTCTCATCCCACATGACAAAATATGGATCTGAAATAGAGATCACAGAAAACTCAGACATCTGCAGAAAGGGAGGAAGAACTAGCAGAGACCATGAAACGCCATCATTCTTCAGTACAAAAGGATGATGGTCATGATAATCCTGTTTGCAGCACTATAATTTACTCCAAATTAAGCACTTCACAGATCTTTTCCCATTGCTAAAAAGGCTCTTACGTTCCCTTGCCAACACTAATGCTTGGAGGTGGAGTGGAAAGAGGAAGGGCATAAGGGATGCAGCAGAGAAAGGCTCCTCTCTCACCTGCTTAAAACACAAACCTTGATGCTTCATTAAGTCTTTGCATAACTGTCCTAACAAGTGACATGCTGCTGTCAGTCCTGTGTCAGTCCTAGTACAGAAATTCATACCAGGCAAGCACTGCTAAAGAAGCAGTCACCAGAAACGTATCACTGAGTGCTCTGACCACTCTGTTCCTCCATCTCTCCAGCTGCATACTTGCAGGCAATAATTCTCAATTATCTTCCCTTCCCAGAGCAGTATGAGATCACTCTACTAAATTCTAATCTCTTCACAAGAGGTTGTTTATATGGCATATCTGTCTGGCTATGAGAAAGAGTACTTCTTTGCACAGGTTTGTCTATGTCCCACTGAGAGATAGTAAATATTTATGCCAGCTTAAAATTAAAATGTCTTCCTGATTTGTTTAATCCAATTTTAGTGTAACTGCTTCCTAAAGTGATGGTCACACCTTCCTATCATTTCTGTCTTCATGTTCCCAGTCTCCCACTCTCATCACAATGCTAGAAATTGTGCGACTGCATGACAAAGGAAATGACTTGCTGTAAATTCACCCAGAGGCAAAAAAGCACCAAAAGATGAGTTTTTAGCAGGACCAGCTCTCTGATCCAACAATTTGCCATGCAGTCATGTCTTTACTGAGCACTGACACAGGAAGCAGAAAAACACCAACTGCCTTAAATCATGAAATAGCAACCTAACCAAAATACGGTAACAGTGGCTGAAAGTTTTGTGAGTCCCTCGAGCTCAGAGTTTGAGTCCAGTTAAGGGAGTGGTGCCACAAGGAATCTTCACCTGCAGGACCCCAGGCACCCCTCAGCAGTCTGACGGGTGCAGTGCAAACAGGGCCCTCACACTCCCCTCACAATTAAGGGTGTCTGTGTCACAGAATGTTAACAGTGCTGTGCAAAGAAGAGCACAAACAGCAGTTACTGTTATTGGAAAGTCCTGATACAAACACTCTTCCAGAACCAGCATGGGGATGGTCTGTGAGAAGCCAGGAAGCCAGACCTTTTTGCAGACATTTTGCTTTTGTTCAGCATTAGTTACTCAGATATTGTCATACTTTCATTTCAGGGAATGGTAGGGTCTGACATTTTTGCATCTTTCTTTTGTGTTTTTATGATTTATATCTTCAGAAATAGTTTTCTGTGAGGTTCATTATCACCTTATTAAATGCCTAATCCTATAGGGCATGGCTGACACAAATGCTAACTTCAAATTTCTGGCATCAAATATAGCCACATAATTCTACCCTGATGTTAAATTTTGCTTTTGTCTAATTTAGCCGACCTTGAATGACAGGTCAACAGCAGTAGAGCTACAAACTAAGCACATACCAAAAGGTACAAAGCCTGGCAGAAAACCAATTCCAAGAAACACTGATTCATGAGACACACTTGTGCCCAGCCTTGTGCCAAAGATAAGGAGATGCTGCCTCCAGAAGAAGCCTAATTCAACAGGAAAGCAGCAGCACCTGGGGGCAGCTCCTCATCAGCTGGGCACTCCTCACCATGGTCTGCTGGGGATTTGCAAGGACCCCATTTGTGAGCAGAGATCTGCCCAGCAGCCACCACAAAGAAAGGAAACTAAAGCAAGAACTTGGAATAAAAAATATTTTCCTCATCCTAGAAAAGTCTTATGGCAAGCCAGTTCACACTTTCAAAGATCCTGTGGCAAAATGAAAATGTCACCAAACACCAACAAGGCATGGCACTGACACAGTATCATTACCTGCTGACACAATAATCACCTGCACCAGTGAACTGTGGAGTTAATGTCACTTCTCCAGTTCCTTGCACACTAACTTTGGTCCCCAAAATGTGACCTAAATAATTGGGGTTAACAACTGCTCAAGTTAGGACTCCGGTGAGTTCAGTTTTAGAAGATGAGATTGTAACAAAGACCTATTGAAAAGGTGTGAGTGCAGCTCCTCACTGGCTTTAATTAGAACAATCCCTATGAATGCTGTCTCCCATTTTCCCCAGGTTCCTTTAAACGCACTGCAGTCACAAGGGTGATGTTAACCATGCTGGAAGGAGAACAGCTGACAGTAACCTTATCTTTGGCCTCTGGATAATATGGTGACACAAAACTGAGAGCCTGCCTAGGACTGGGAACAATCTCCCTCCTTCAGTCCTTATCAGACCATAAAACTGGGGCATGTGGTTTCTTTGTCTGTCCTATTGTCTCATGCTTCCATGCTGAACTGGAATGTCAAGAGCAAACAGTGTTACCTTAGCAAGAATGGGTTCATCAGCTGAGACGTGCCACAGAAAGGAGCCCCCACATAATGGGCCAACTCCTTCTAGCCAGAGTGGGTCAGCAGGAGCTGAATGGGGATCCTCAGCACACCCACATGATTCTTTGGCCCCCTCCAAGAAACATTCTCCTGCACCCTCTGGGGTACCTCTGAAATGGAGGCATTCCTCATGACTTATCAGTCCCCCAGTCGTGATACTGAGCTTGATTTCTGGTTGCACAGGCTGACAAGCTGCCTCAGAGGGCAGGCCAGCTCCTTTCCGTATCTGTGAGCTCATCTGAATCACTCCACCATCATACTGATGCCAGGGAAGAATCAGGAACATTCTGCAAGGGGAAAAGCCCCACAGAAGCCTCTCCTAGGTGAAGGCAGGAATAAGGATGAGTAGTGAAGCAGGCTAACTTGCTGATCTGGATTGAAAATGTCAGCCTGGTTTTGCACTGGCTCCATTTTAACTGGGATGACAGCCCCAGACGAGCCAGCTCATCTCGTGACCTCCTGATCTGTATGAGAGAAATGATCTGTCAGCCTGCTGTGGGGGAAATCAGAATCACTGCAGTGCACAGTGTTCCCTCCTACAGTCCCCTGTCCACCTGGACACAAAACTCACAGTTCATAAGACTGTGGTTAGCCAAACACAGTGTCCTCCTTGCCACAAGGAGAAAAAGCAACACAAAAACTCCACTGAGAATGAGCCAGTTGAGCTCTTCACTTTCCCCATGATCTTAGCCTTGATGACTAATATGATAATCCCATATTCTCAACAAAACAAAGTTTATATATGACTGGTTCATATCCGGGCCTCAAGGGCACATGAAGGCTGAATTTCCTACTTCTCTGTGTTAATTAAATTTGGTTCCAGTAATCTACATTCTCAAAGGGGTTCCTGTGCCTTATACTGAAAGTTTCTAGGCACTGAAAGCACAGTAAGAAATTTTTTTAATGCCCAAGGCATAAACTGGAGCTTTCCAGATCATTCTGAGTAAAAAGCGACTAAAACGGTACCTCAGGGTTCAGTAGCAGTTAATATTCTGATAGTCAAATGAAGGTTGGTCACTTTGGGTTAAATAACTGTTTCTGCTAGCCTTGTAAAACCTTGGCTGGATTTGAGAGATGAACTGGTTCACTATAAATAATGCCAAGACCTAATGGGAGGGGGAAGACACATTGGGGAAGATCAAGTGAGGAAAGAGTGAGTCTGTCCTTCCTGGCAGATGTGAGCTCTCAGTCTGACCTACTCATAAGGTGACTTAAGAGTCCTGTCAGCCAGGATTGGTCCTTTGTTAAGGATTTTTGCAGTCCCACACATATTCAAGTTTAAGACGCTGCTTTCTTTGAGTTTTAGTTTTAACTCTTGTGCCAGGCTTAAAAGGTGATTCACTGTTGTATCATGGCAAATGCATTTCTGTGCAAATTTGACAAGCACAGTAATAATTCTCCTTTCCTCTTATGATTCTAATCTCTGGCAAGAAACTGTAAAAAACTATTTCCAGAAAATAACTATGATAAGTGCAAACAATTCGGTGACATTTTTATAGCAATGTGCTTTCAAGCTATCATTAAGTCTGTGTGAGAAAAACAACCACAAAACCACTGGAGCACACTGAACCCCCGTTGAAGGCTTTAGGGTATCTGTCACTTTCCATTGTATGTACATACATTAAAAATCTCAAACCAACAAACCTTTCTGGCATGCAGAACTGTTGTATTCAGAAAAGTTAGCAACATAAGGCTTCAAGAAATGTACATGTACGTCTTTCAGATTTCTACATACTGAACTAGTTCATTTCACTGCAGTTATCCATATGTACTAAATTTTATGGGTATGTAAAAATTTGAAAGATGGAGACCTAAACTAGTATGTTGCAACTTTTTTGGAAGTACTTGAGACTCAGGTGGAGCAAGTGGATAAATAAAACATTGAAAACTCCTAATTTCCACACAAACTTTAAGGAGAAAGAGCAGTGAAAAGAGACAACTGTGTAATGCAGTCCCTGGACAGTGCTGTGTGTGTTCCATCTAAAATGGGAGAGACTATCAGTTTTAAAGGTCTCCTTTCCGGTGGTACTCATGTTCATCACTGTGAGTATCTAAAAAAAATCAGTCTGATCTTTCCAAACCTGCAGACGAGATTATAGTTAAACAATCTGTCCTTCACAGCTCACTACTGGACTTGTTCCCTTAGGAAAGTTCACGTCAGTGCCAATTCCTTCTGATTCATGCTTTTTAAAACTGAATTCCACTAGGAACCTTTTAATGCCGCTCTTCCATGCAAACTTATGGAACAACGAAATATAGAAGAATATCCAGAGCTTGGCCAGTGAGAGATCATGATATCAGGCCGGCCTGTCACCTAATGAGAAATTAAATTGCTTCTGAAAACATGACTGCCTACATTAGCTCCTTTTTTCCTACCCCTTTCAGTGTTTAAGGAGTTATATACATATGTCTCAGTGTTGAAGGAGTTATACATATGATCTTAGAAGATGGTTTTCCTTAGCCAAAAAGGCAGTACCTATGATAAAAGACAGCAATAATAAAAGATGCAAAATAAGTACGGGACACCCCCTGATTTTGAAAGAACATGGATACTTCCTGAGTGAATTAAAACTCATATTGCCACACACTTTAATTTTTCTCATTCAAAATCCTTTCTACCAGTACTTCAGATATTTGCTGGAATGTAAAGGACATAATTTATCTGGTATCCCAGTATTTATTGGCCACTGGTATTTTGCTCTTATGGTAGGATTAAAATACATAATATTCACTGTATTCATATAAAGCATATTATTTTGTGCATGGCTGTAAACCACATGAGAAAATTGTGACTATACATTATTTCAGCATAGTCAGAATTCCCCCTGATAACCTACTGGCAATCAGTGCAGCTGGAACTGGAGACTGATTTCCACCTGTACCTGTATTTTCTGAGAGGTTTCTGCTTTCCCAGCCTGAGGAAGCAAAATACAATAGGCTTACAAAATACAACCTAGTGGAGATGAGGAGCAAAATGCTGTGAATTAAGCTGAAAAGAGCTCTAAGAAGGAAAATCTACCTTTCATTTCACATTTCCAGTGAATGGGGAGCTGTGCAGAAGCATTGACAACGGAGAAATGCGAGATGGGAAGAAAAGGACTCAGGAATGGGAACACAAAAACTACATGCTGCTGTGTGAAGATAGTAACAGGAGATGAAATAGAAGCAATGTGAGGAAAGAGATGCAAGGAACTGAGGATGAAACTAGTGGGAAGCCATTTTAAGAAAATTCCTTGGATGTCTGCAATGCATTTCCTTAAGTGTTGAGCAGACCAACAAAATGCTCTGCTTCCAGGAGGAATTAGAAAACAAGACCAAAACACAGTAGAAGTTAGAAAAAAACATTCTAGTTTTGGAGAGTTAATATTATTTTAGTCATTATTTTAAATCAGTCTGTTCATATTTTGGGTCGCCTTATGTTTCAAATTCATAAGCAAAATATCTTTTTTTCAGTACATGACTAATACGTGGTATTTCTCTACCACATGTTTGACTTTACATGTAATTTGTGGATTTAAAATTTGTTTTTCACAGCCCCTCTGGATCTGAACTTGCAATGGTCTCTGCCATCATCGTTTACCTCACAAAAGTATTCCAAAGACGTGTTCGCCAAATACTAAACTTACATCACTTTAACCAGCATTCAGCAAGAAACTATCCTGTGGCTTAAGTTTTCCAGCCGATTCTCTTTTACGCAGTGAGAAAAAGCATTCATGGCATTCTCAGTATTCCCTGCCCTCACAGTCCACATTTACAGTGTTTTTGTTGGAGGCAAGAAGAAGGATACATACAGAATAACCTTACTGAAAAGAGCCATGGTTTAACACTATAAAAAGCTAATTCTGCTTCATCTGCCACAGCATATAAACCCTACTGTATCCTGTCCAGTGGCAAACAACATTAAAAGTGTTGGCATTTTCCTAGTGCTTTCTATCTTAAGCTTGCTGGCCTAAATTAGACATCTAAAATTGCTAGTCCTTTTTGAAAAACTGGAAGGATTTTTAAATGCAGACCACGTTTTCTGAAAAGCATGCAGTAATCCATGCCTTTTTCAAGATGCTTCAAGCTGGGCAAACAAAACCACCCATGACTATTCTTTAATATCTTCAGAAAACAAATGCAGCATTTCATCAACAGAGTTTTTGAGTGCTGCAGCTCTACCATGTAGCAATGGTAGGCAAAGAGGGACAAAGGTAGAAGAGCAAGCCGATGAGAAAGCTATTACCCATTCCCAAGTGCTCTAGTACAACTTACTGTTAAATATACAGGGAACCTGCCAAGTCAGTTTTCTAGATTTCTCTACCCCAAGGCTCCCAACCATTTTACTCACATGGGAAGGCTGATCTGTTAAACCTGCCTCTGGCTGGGATACCCTTGTTTCAGCAGCACCACTTTTTGCGGTACAGAAAACCTCCAGCCCACAAAAGCAACACCCAGCACGCTGCGTGCAGCTTTGCCAGAGGGACTACCTGCACACAAGGCATTCCTGCCAGGAAAAACCACAGATATCAAGGTTCTCATAACTTCACACCCCATATGTGACCCAGCTGCCTTGGCAGAGGTCTGGTGCACAGAGCTGGCCTCAGCTTTGGGTTGTAACCACAGAACTCTCCGTCAACAGGATGAATCAACTCATTTAATTCCTCTTGATAGATGGACTTTTATGCAAGTTCACCTGGTTTTCTTTCTCCCAGAAAGAAAACTATAAATATTTAGGCTTTTGAAAAATAAAGAGGGCCAACTTCCTGAACGTGATCCACATGCAATTCTTTTACTGCTACAAGGAAACAGAGAGTGAAGATATTTGAGTGCCATCTGGACAAACAACTTCTATCTACATAAACATGTCTCAGCAAGTGCAAGTCCCATGGGCAGGATACTTGCCACCAACTTTCAGATTCACATGACCCTTCTCACAAACACTTCAAGGTCTTTAGATTAGGCATCTGTATTCCTGGCACAGCCTTTTGTTGCATATTCCCTCACATCTGGGGAAGAAGAAGCTCATCTGACTCAGGTTCTAGCAGCTCCATGAGATCCCAGTCACAGAACTGCTGCCGAGTATTATGGGACATACTCGATTTTTACATTTGGCAGCCCTTTAAGACAATTCTTCCCTTTCCCAGACAGTAATGTATTTTAAAAGCTGTATTCAAGTTTGGTTTTAACTAGTACATAATGCTTCTTGCTGTGTCAGGGCATAACAGCGTGTGAAGGAACAGGGGCACCCCAGACCTGCTGGGAAGACCGGGCACAATCTCAGCCTGACACTTGGCTCCAGGCACTGAACCATGGTGTGCTCGTCAGTTCTCTGGCCTGCCACAGAGCACTGTGTTCACCTAAAGCAGGCAGTAAAACCATGAGGTTGTGCAGAGGATGGCTTAGTCCAGCTGCATCACTTGCCTGTTCTGTCCATCCAGGTACAACTGATGTCCTTACTGGAATCAGTGGCAGTCAAGCTAGGGATACCTCTTCATTTCTACTGCTCCCCTGGCATCACCTTTCTCTCTTCAAATCCCTCTTCCATCCAGCCTCTTCTGCAATATTGTACCTATCCTTCAAACAGTTTTGTCATCCCTTGATTCCCTTTCCAGCCCTTTGAGTGGCTTCTCTCCCTCAAAATGGAGTCAAGCTTATTCCTGCTGTGAGGAGCAGGGAGGAGAGAAAATCCCTGAAATCTTATTCTCCAGCATCTCTCTGTGGTATGCCTCTGTGTTGGGGAAGAGGTGGGAGAATGCAAGATAATTTGTAGGTGTACTAAGCAGTACAATGGTAATTGCATTATTAAAATCCTCTCATGTAAGACTGCCTGGAGAAAGGAAGATAAACAGCTGAACTGCCTACTCAATATTTCTTTGTATAAACAAGACCATGGAAATGTATGCTGTGTACCATGGAGACTGGCTTGTGAGAGCCTCCTTACAATCTCTGACGCTCTCTAGGGCTACATTTGATCTGTTGTTCACTTGCTTCTCTTGTTTGTTCAGTGTTTGCTGGTTATCCAAAACCAAGAGTTCATACCAGTCACAATAATGCTTTACCCTTCTACCAAAACCACTAAATTTCTACATCAATATTTTTCAAGAATCAGAAAGAAGCTTTAAGAAAAAAAAAAATTGGGAATATTTGAAGTAACATTTTATTAGTGCTAAAACAAAAACAAAATATAAAACAAAAACAGAGAGAGACAGAAAATCCAACAGAACCATCATGTATTGATTTTGTACTACTTTTTACACACATTCCAGGTAGACACAGACCTCTTTTCTCTCCTACCTGATGGCAGCCCAGACTGAATCCCTTCTTTAGGTAAGCCCTCCCTTCCACAGGCCTCTCAAAGCATGCTTAACCTGTAATCATTTCAAAAGAGCACTATTCCAAAACAGAGTTCAGAGCTTCAGTAACCACCTACTTGGGAACTCACAAGCCCTGTCCCTAACTCCATCCCACATTTGACTGCCCCTGTCTCCTACAGAGCTGGCACTGATAGTCAAGAAGCAGGGTCTCACACCTGGAGATGCTGCTACAGAGCACACCACCACAATGCTTCAGCATCTGAACCCAAAGCCACAGACTTGGCAAGCCTTACAGCCTGCTTAAAGAATCCATTTGGAATGTGTGCTGACTGTGCCTGATGGCTTTTCTGGATATCTATTCATGCTGACATGTGAAAATAAAAAGTATGTTTAGAAGGTATGCTTGGCTTGGCCTATAGCTACAGAAACTACAGTTCAGGGACTGGAAGACACCTCTGAGACAAGAGCCCTAGGTATGGACAAATAATGACAGTATTTGCTCAAGATACAATCACGGCTTCCTGAGGAGACAGATCTTTTAATAAACCTGCCTTTACTCCCATTACTTTCATTTGAAAGAGTCTAAGAGTCTCACTAGCTGGAAACCACCTTCTAATTTCTGTCCTAAGGTTATTCAGTGCCACATTATAGCCCTTTAAATCTTTAGCTTAAATAGCTCTTCCATTTCAACCCTAGTATTTGGTCCCTACTAAGAAAGGATAATCCTACTGCCTTCCCAATGCCCTTCTTTTGTGAGGCTAAGCAATCTAAAATCTTTTGATCTTTCTCCTCCCTGATTTTAGCAGCACTTACTTGGATCCATTCCAGGCCTAGTTCATTTTACTTGAATAGGAATGACCAAAATTGCACAAGAGGTCTTAGTCATACTTTGTACAACAGAGTAACACTTTTTCAAATAAAACTACATATACACATGTAAAACAATAGTTTTACAAAGATCATAATGTATGCCATGAATGCTGCCCTCAGGGGTTGGTACTGGGACCAGTGGTGTTCAGTATCTTTGCTGATGACAGGGACAGTGAGATCCAGTGCACCCCTGGCAAGTTAGCCCATGACACTCAGCTGTGTGGTGCTGTTGGCACACTGGAGGGAAGGGATGCCATCCAGAGGGACCTGGACAGGATGGAGAGGTGGGCCTGTGTGAACCTCAAGACTTTCAGCAAGGCCAAGTGCAAGGTCCTGCACCTGGGTACAGGCAATTCCAATCACAAATACAGCCTGTGAGGAGAGTGGACTGAGAGCACCCATGAAGGAGAAGAACCTGGGGGATATTGGCTGACAAGAAGCTCAACATGACCTGCTCTTGCAGTCCAGAAAGCCAACTGTGAGCTGAGCTGTATCAAAAGCACTGTGGCCAACAGCTCATATTGATGTCTAACCTACTCATAAGGGTAGAACTATGAAACAATACTGCTAAGACTCAAATATGCTGAGAAGGGAAATACTAGGGACAAGTATTTGTGCACTTACTGTGAAATTTAAAAGTAGTTTCCATTTTAACCCATTTTCCAGTTCTTCAAATTCCACTACAGTAAAGCAACTCATCCTCCAAAGTGTTCCTCATAAATCTCATAAATCTCAACCTCTATCCTAAAATAGTTTTGAAGCAGCTGTGGCATTGAGAAGGCTGTGCAAATACACCAACACCTGAAAGTCTAAAGACTTAAAGGTCATCATTTAAGAAGACCACAGCACAAAAACCACCAATTTTTCTATCCTATGAATGGGTCTCTCTCAGGTCTGGTGTATCAAAGGTTGGCTGGATCTCAGCCAGCTCCTCTGTCACTACATGTTTAACAAGAGCATAAAAGCAGTGGCCATGTATGAAGTTATCCTAACACTGACTGACTTCTCCCTCAGTTCTACCAATGCAAAGTGTAAAGACTGCCACAAGCTATATTCAAAGCATGCTGGTTTTTATCTATGCACTTGGCCCTCCTCATACCCTGAAGGAATTCAATCATGGACTTTCAAAAAACACCAGTTCTATGGCAGAAATATAACCTGTGAGCACACCTCAGCAAAAGGTATGTTGTGAGCCTCAGCTGGAAGGGATCTATCCCCACATCCAGCAGCTGGGATAAACAGTGGTGTTCATAAATTCATTATCACTGCTGTTGTCACATACATTTGACCTGTTTCAAGGCAATATTTTTTCTACCTTGCCAAGAAGCTGGGCAGAAGGTTAAAATCCCTCTCAGAACAAGAGGCCTAGCACATACTTAGCTTTCCTGGCTTAAGGGGACTCTTGCTGAAAGCTTGGCCAACAACAAGAAGAGATGTGGGTGAATGAAGAGAAGTTGTGCAACTGTGTGCTTTTGAACGATCATCAGTTACATGGCATAGCCATGCCTCCCAAATTTCTATTTCTCAGAGGGGAACTATTTGCAGCAGCTTACCCAATATCCTGAATTATATATGAGAGCAGGAGCTAAAGAGACTTCTGAAAAATTTGGGCAGTTTTAGAGGCTACCTCTGAGAGAAAAAGTGGAATTTGTCAAGGAAATAGGTCATAGATACATTTGTGTTGCCAGTTCAATCACAAGGGCAGTTGTGTCACAAAATGCTCTGCTAGATAAGAAATATACTTTTGCATGGGGAAAGAACAAAGAAAAATGGAAAAGTTAGCCATAAAGAATGCAGAAAGCTGGCATATTCTAATATGCAGATTGACCAGTTACATAAAGTTTTTTTGACATATAGTTAAAAATGCATTTGCTGGTTTCAGAAAACAGAAGCATTTGTTCCACAAAAACTGGAAATTTTTAAACTTTGGAAGAAGAGAACTAAGTCATACCAAGGAAGATTTTATGTCCTGTGGGACTGAGCATGGTGGAAACAATCTGCAAGTTGGCTGATTGAAATGGATATTCCAGTGTGGAGTGTTTACTCCATTTTGCAGGGCACTGGAGTACTTGATCTTGTAAAAAGAGGTGCAATCTACATCTGTGTTTATCTGTAGGTTTTAATCGTACCACAATACAAAGCCACGTGTTATCATTAGCTCCACTGAGACTGCTCCAGGAAGCTAAATCCACATGTCTGATTTTGCATTTCTCTCTGCTGTGATGAACCAAATGTTTCCTGGAACAATTTGGAGCTATTTAGGGAGTCCTGAGAGAATTACTTGATCATTTACTACTCTTGTCAAACAGAATACTTTCTTTGCCTTAACTCCCACAAGCCAAGCTAAAGTACATTGCCAAACTGACAGTTTTTTGTATGACCACCACACATGACAGAGCCTTAAGTACATCAGCATTTTGACCTCTGTGCGTCCCTACTTTGAAACATGACCTCTGAAGTTTCATGAAAGAGGAATGCATGGACAAGATACCGTAAGCAATAAAAAATAAAATATTTCAATCTCCAGCATAGAGGCCACTTGGGAAAATCTGTCAGTAGGAGGCTGACACATTATTAGAGAGGTACTTCTAACCAACAAAGTGTTAGGCCATATGGAGCTAGGAAAACTAGCTGAAATACATCTGCTGAAATCACACTGCAGGGAGAAATCACACATCTGGAGAGACTCATAAAATAGTGTTTTCAAAGGGACTGTCTTCTCAGGGGTCTCCTGGAGCATCAGGATAACTCACAGATAATGTTCCTCTTCAAACTGATTAGCAAGTGGTCTCTGCAGGGCTTTTCACATTTCCCTTTTGACATGTGGTAGCATTTTGTCCAAAAAATAGGTTCCAGTTCTTCAATGGAAAAGTAGATATTTGGATGAATTGCCCAAGTCTTGTTCTGGATTCATCTATCATATAGATTTCATTTTAACACCTGAACAGTTACAAGCCCTGGCAGTATCCAGCAGCCACCTGTCCTATGGGACTTGCAAACATGAATATCAGCTTCAGTCCTAACTTCACGTCTCAGAGCTTAAGACTGCACTACTTGTTTCTTCAATGCAAAACATCATCCTCGATGCCACAAGCACTAGAAAAGAGTCAAGCAACTCGAGAGTATGCAGCTACCAAGCATCTAGATTTAATTTGTGTAGGATGCCAGCTTGAGGCAACAATGCAGCACCAAGGAATTTGTCTATGCAAGCTTTAAAGTAAACCCCTGCTCCATGACACAGAAAGGTTGATGCTCTGAAAAGATTACGGACTGAAATTTAAAGACCAAAATAAATTATGTTGGACAAACATTTCCAACACAGCAGATGCTCTAACATGAACCAATGAACTAGAGGTAGAAGGTCTGCAGGTCAGCTCCAACTAAACTATTGCTTCTATAGGCAGGGAAAGAGGGAAGCAGAAAGCACACAAAGCAAACCCTGCCTGCTTTGCCCTGACTCACCTTCCCACAACACACACGCTCCCAGCACAGCTGGTGCACAGGCTGGAAAGCTGGTGTGCCATTATGAAGCAACAAATCCAAACGCTGTCCACTGAAAAAAAAGAGTTTGGGGTCATTGAGAAACTACATCAACCTGGAAAAAGTTAAGAACTGCTGAAGAAAATGTTTTCCTTCCACAGGGTGGAAAACCGCGGAGCTTAAGTGCCCTTGCTAGCAAGAGAGCTGCTTGCAGTCAGACAGGCAGAACAACACTCCCTCGTGTGGTCTCGAAAATAAGAAGAGTTCTTTCTTCCTGAAAAGCTGAATCAGAATCGCCATCAAATAGCAGGCTAGGCAAAACTCTGTCAACTTTAGCCAAACGTTGACATCAAACGAGGGGCATTGAATAACAATGACAAAATAGTCTAAACACTTCAAGAGGGACTACCCCATCACAAACTTTTACTAAAACAGATACCATTGAACAGCACAGCAGATACCCAGCTTTTTCCTCCCCAGGAGTGGCTTTCAAAGTTTTTTACTTTTTTTCTTCCAAAATATTTTTTTTTTCATTTTCAGTTTGCTGTGGGAGAACTCGGAGGTGGTCAAATAGAAACATCTGTTTATTTCTGTAAATAAGAACAAAAGCTAGGGTTTGGAAGAACAGAACATTCTTCACATAATTTTATCCTTTTTTTCCCAAGAACTACCCATCTTTGCTGTAGCTAGGTATCAGAAATAGGCATTACTTCAAGCTTAGTACTTGTAGCATTTCTCAAGTGTTTTGTCTCGTTCATTTAGCCTTATGTAAACAAATAAGAGATTCTTTCTTCCCTTAAGGGATTCTCAAGGAAAACGTAACTTGCAGTCAAATACAGCTAACACTCAAATTATTAGAGCCTTTGGTATGAAAGGTATGAACCTTTCCTTAAATTCTGGTAGAAGTTGTTAAGCTTTGTTTCTGCTTAATGGGAAAAGAAATCGTGAGGGGAAAAAGTGAGTCACCCCAGGCATCCTCATGTTCTGTATCAATGAATCACTGAACACTCTTTGCATCACAGATGTCCCGTGCAGCACCCGCAGTATCTACGACAGTTAAAGATGCATAAACTTGTGTATGCCTGTACATAAACAAAAAAGAATGACGTTTCCTTTTACTTTACAAAGATGCATACACACACTCCTCTAATCTGGGTCCAGTGAAGTTTATGTTTGTATCATCAGCCTTCTTGAAAACTACAGCTTGAATAATGATTTTGCAAAACATTTTCAAACTAGGAACTCTGCGTTTGCAGCAAACATGCTGTAAAAGACACGTCCTGACGCACAAGCCTCAGCTTTTTGGTCAGTTGACATTAACACATCTCCACTGGTACACACTGTAATCATGTCTTGCTGTTCCATTCAGAGTCACTGCAAAACACTGTGTACAAGCCCCCAGGAAGTAAGGAAAATCACTCAGCAGAGTTCTTTTTAATTAACCATTTTGGGAAAATTAGTCATTATGCTATCACAAAGAACAGTCACCGACAACCTTCAAAGGAAAGCAATGTAATGTTCTTACTCCCAATCACCACTTGTCTCCTTATTCCCATACATATAAAGAAATATCACATGGCAAACTGTAGCTTTTTTCTGTTAAAAAGCTTCACATACACCCACTACCTTTACAGAAGTAGCTTTAAAAGCAAATCTAATGGCTATGGCATGACTGAGGTCATGGGCAATACAAAAAAATAAGCACCAAAACCAAAGGAACTAAAAAAAATAAAATAGCTGATTTTTTTTTGAGGTGAAGACTGAAAAAGAATTTGCTCAGGAACTGGTTTGCTAACTGAAAGATTAGCAGCAAAGCAAGAGAGGTTTCTCTGACGTTCATACCTGCTTTCTTTTGGCCATGACCATGCCTGGCTCCCACTGACAGGGTACCCACTCCCTATCCCAGCCCTGCAGGCCCCATTGCCCACACCAGGAGGAACCACAGAGTTGCAGTGGGGAGGAAGACATCAAACCAGGATATGGAAAAACAGCACTGGAAAAATCCAACCTGATGCAGTGGAGCTGTCAAAACGTTCATGCACTATGGGGTGGTATTTCATGAGCCTGCAACTACAGCTACAAACAAACCAGGTACACACAGAGCTGAGTGGCCCCTCAGCATCAATTTGCTGGGTTGGCAGAGGCTGCATTTTCCCTGAGAGGATTGATTTTTCCAAAATCTGGGCAGCATTGATCCCAGCCAGCATATGACTAACAGTGCGGCTGTGAGCCATGATGGATGTATCTCCCTTGCAACACAACAGAAACAGTCACATTGCCAAGAAACATCGAGTGAAAATAATTTTCTCTCTTCTCACCTGTCAAGCAATCAATTACTTGAAAAACTAATTTGTTTTGCAGCAGCTCACGAGCAGACCTGAACAAACTCTTAGTGCAGACAGTGGACACAGGCAGTGCTCTGGGATGGGACAGTATTGGTGTCAGGGTGGGCTGGTCCACTTGGGTTCAGCCAGGGCTCACAGCTTGAGCAGGTTCAGCAGCAAATCAGACAGGCATCATTCAAGTAAAATCCCACCCTTTCAGGTGAAGGCAGTGGTGAAGGAAGAACCAAAGTTATTGAACATGAGAGCCACCTTCATCATGCCTGTGCTCCTTCCCTGGTGCCTTTGCTGCCTTCAGCAAGCAGCAGGAGCAATCCCAGTGACTCTGCAGGAGCCCCAGCAGCCTTCCGATGGAAAACCATGGAATTCCACACACAGCGATGGAAAACCATGGAATACCACACATAGCTCAGGAAAGGAAAGCTGCAGGCAACATGAAGAGACCTTCCCACTTCTGTCAACTGCACCTTGCCAAGCTTCTTACTTTGTGAATGTCTTCAACCCCTAATTTTCCAGAGAATTTCAGGACTGATGGCACATTATGTGACTATGCCTAAAGGAACATACTCGACTACAACTATCTAATTATAGTGTACCAGTCATTTGAGAACAAATTAGTTCCTGATAAGATCTCAACATATCAAAAACCAGTATTTATGAATCTCAAGGAAAAAAAATCTCATTTATTTTTCTAGTTTTCTGCCAGGAAACCAGATTTGAGGTCAAGGATGAAGAAATTGGAGAAATATATTATGGACAGCAAAATTAAATTATGACTCTTCAACATGTTTCATTTTCACTTTTATATAGAAGGAATTATGAAATATATAAAAACATTTCAACATAAGATAACTTTCATCATACTCTATGAAAAACAGAGGTTTGAAAAAATGGAATAATGGAATTTAATATAATCTATCAACTTCATATCAGCACAATTTTAAAATACAGATTACATTAATATGAGGAAAACAAAACTGACAGGAAAAAATTAAAATTTAAGATATCATATTAATATAATAGCAAGATAATTAATTAATCTGGAGAAGGAAAAAATCTTCTTTGCGTCTCAAAATTAGTGGGTTTGCATCTTTATCAGTAAGAAATTCTTATTTGCATTTTTTCCTTTGGTCAGAAGCAGACCATATTCCTCTTCTCCACTGGGTGGCATTACTACCTAGTGTAATGTAAAGCAAAGGACTACCTAGTGATATACCTCCATGACTACATGGAGTTGCTACAATGAAGTAAACGTCTCTCACACCTTATTGATCTGAATTTATAGAATTAAAGCACCTAGGACCACCTGAGACACACATCCTGAGACAACCATCTAAGCTAGCCTGCTGATGTGCAAAACTACCCCTTAGCCAAATAGTCTCTTCTGATAGTTTTGAAATTAATATTGCTGTAAAAAAATAGACATTTCAGCTTAATTTAGTTCATTCTACTATGCTTGCCAATGTTGAATCATCTCTACAAATTCAGAGGGATGGATGAATGTTGTTATAGAACACGAAACGAACACAGTCCAGTCATCAGGGCTAAAACAGGGAAGTTTATTTTTCCACTTCAATTTATATAGATTTTGGACAATGAGCACGGATTGGAGGATGAGGTTGACACCTTTCCAATCACACTGGTCAAATTAGAAGTTTATCAATTGTCCCTCCTCAAGAGAGGAAGAATAAACAAGGAGAACAGTTTACAATAACATTACTTTGTTTATATGAAAATCTGTAAGAAACTTTACTACAAAAATCCAAACATCAGAAAGTTGAAAAAAATCAAGACAACAGATTAATATAGTAGAAACATTGTAATTAGATGTGAAACAGAGAAATACAAGAAGAAAATTTGGATATGAAATAACTCACAACTTCTAGGTCTGAAAGAGCATGTGAGCTCTAGCAAATATCAGTGTTCAAGCAGTTAAGCACCCCCAGTGAAGTTCACCACAAGCTTACAAGTACACCTTGATAAAGTGTGCTGAGGGTGTCAGAAAAAAAGGCAATAGAGTGGATGTTATTGTGTGCTGCACATGAACAAGATACCTGGGGTCTACAAAGCATCCCATAAATCCCAGCACCTATGTGTCATGATCATTTTGCCTGTTTTTCTTCCCATAAGACTAAAGTGTAGGGAATGAGGAAAGAAGCATAAAATGCAATTTATGTGTCAGCTGGCATGAAGGAGGTAACTGGTGTGCACACACAAATTCTGGGTTGGGAAATATTTGAAGTCATTGTTTAGACAGCCACGCAGCACTACCAGGAAATACATGAAGAATAGGAAAACTTCTCGACAATCTCTCTTTTCCCCTTCCTTTTGCAAAACCAAGAAGTAGGAGGTCAGTAGTAAAAAGATCAATCCAGCTGTTATTCAAAAATCCATATAAAGAAATATTACCAGATAGAGGGTTAGATTACAGGATAACAGCCTAAAAAGATTTTCTGATGCTGTTAAGGATTTAATTTTAATCTGGTTTGACTGTAAGTCTTAGACCATGATCCCCGAGTTCTGTTTGTTTGGTTATCCTCTTTCTCTACTTCTCTTCCCCACAAACACTGCTGTTGGCCTCTCAAATGGACTGTCTTTATGTGCACACACCTAATGCACATCAGGCTTTCATCCTTGAAGGACGTGCACACAATTATGACAGGACATCGAACCCAGCACTTATGGCATACTATAGCTCCCTCATTGTGGAGTTCTGTTTTCATCTTACTATTTTGTTCCAGGCCTTACCCTAGGCTTGAACACCTTCACAGCTGGGAGGAGGAGCACAGAGGAACCTGTTCTGACTGACCCTTCTATGAAAAAAAACCCCAAAACTCAAACTTTCCTATTTCAACCTCGACTTCCCCAAAACAAAAATCCAATTACTGTTTCATGTCTTCAGTAGTGCCCTCCTCAGTAATGAGAATAAAACCTTCCCAGGGTGAGGGCTGTTTACATCGCACAGCACCTTTCTTCTTTTGTATTTATTCCAGAAAAATCCACTTGAAAGGATTCATAGTCCAAATTGAGAGTCATGCCTGAGCATGCCCAAGCTGGCTCCTACACGGTGGAGGAGAGCTGTGCATTCCTGTCCCTCCACCCCTCTGCATGCACAATGGACAGGGCTGCCCACGCTCATCCCTATGCATGTGCAAAGGGAAGCTCAAGACACAATGTGCAGCTCATTTCTACCCTGCTGAATTAGTGTAAACATAATTTAGAAAAAGAGAAACCTCTTTGTGATATGAAGTGGTCTACCCACTACTTCCTCTGCTCTGGTATTCTCTCTATGAGCATGTACATTTTGGGTAAGAACTTCATTAAAGAGCCAAATTTGTCTTTCCATGAAAGGTTTGTATTTAAAACCTCCCCACAGAAAGACGGATGGAATTCTTTTTCCTCCTTTCACTTCCTTTCAGAATTCACATTTAACCTAATTTTGTTGCTTCCTGAGACTTCATGATTTTTGTTTCTATTCATCTCTGGACTAGCTTCTATAAATTGTGGTCTTTTTTCCTCTCATAGGAGGCTAGAGTAGGTGGAGTGAAGTATTTTCAATAATGATTGTTCCTTTCAATAAAGCACGTCAGAGATTTTATTTATGTCACCAGGACAAAGTTATTTTTATAATGTGGCTGTTATTCAAAAGCTGTGGATAAAGCCATAGCTGGCCTGTCATTTCTTTCTAGTGCAGCTAACAAGCAATTTGCAAATTCACATATGAAGCTATTTTGAGAATAAGAAGTTCTTTTAACACAACAATCTATTCTGAGGGTGAAAAACAAATGCACCTATAATAACAAGTGATTTGTCCCATGAGAATCAAGTAAAGAAAATATGTAAACAATCCAAGAATAGATAGATTTGACAGACAAGTAGAATACCTTTTACTAACCAATAAAATAATTAACAAGAAAGATATTAACCAATTAAAGTTGCCCATGAGGTTTGTAAAAACTGTATAAAAGACAGCATGCCACCATAATTAAGAGAGCCTTCTGAAGATTTTACCGTGTCACTCTGTGTGTCTTGGCTGCCTCTACCATGATGACAAGAAGTGACCAGAAGAATACAATACTCTATTATTGCCAAATCCAGTTTATCCACCTACTGTTTTCAATAGTTCATATAAACCTCCTACCTAAATTTACCATCTCAGTTCTGCTGCTTTAACTATTTGTCCAGTGTTAGCCTAAACCCAATTTTCTCAAGAGATCCAAATTATGAAAAAAGTGGCAAGAAGGAGAGAAATAAAAGAAAGAAAATCTAATACCAGGTGTCCTACACACATGCACTTTTTGCCATCCATTTTAAAAAATGTTTATTTCACAAATTTGGAAGCAAAGCACTAGTGGGAAAATAAAAATAGCAACCATATGAACCAAATCTGTCACCAAGAAAAGAACCTCTTCTACTCAAATGAGTTTTGGATCAGGCCTTATGAAGGTACTTACAGAAAGTTCAACTCCATTCAAGCATTTGGGGATTGGTTTGGGTTTGGCCAACAAACACGTCTTCCTGCTCCTTTACCATATCAACCACATCAAAGAGGCAAAGTCACCTAGACAACTTGGCCATACCTTCAGAGTAAAGGCAGAGAAAGTTTCTTCCTCTTTGTTTCTTATTCCCAAAATCTTGGGCTAGTGCCCTGCTGTGGGGCTGAGCTCTTAGGAGATGGAGCCAGTATTTCTTGGCACATACCGTGAGTGGCAGAACTGCATTTCTGGTCATTCTGAGGCAAGTGATGCTCCCACTATCCTTGCAAAGAAGTTGCTCTCTATTTTAATGAGTATACAGAATGAGCAATTTTCAGCTCCATATGTCACATCATGTACGAGTTAGCAAGAAAAAGAGTTGTGCTCCAACAGCTAGACTGACTAACTCACATGCAGCTGCAGCTGTGCTGCTGCGTCCAAGAAACATCTTGCCATATCCCAGAAAGGTTGGGTTTAAAATGCACTCAGGCCAGTAGTTCTGAGTTGTCTTTTTCCTAATATGAAGGATTTGCAAATAATCCCACAGATCTCTCAGGTGTCTGGATATGTAGGCTATGCACACATCAGAGAATGTGCACTTCTATTAACTGCTATATCCTCTTTGTAAAGCAGCCTGTCAACAGAGGACTTGATGCAGTCTTTGATTCTTTCATTTGACAATTAATGGCACATTCTGTTATGCATTTTTTTTTGATTTAAAAAATGCAGCAGATCTATCCCACTTTATAGCAGAATTCACCAACAAACTCTAGGCATTGGAGATCTACATGCACCTCCTCTTTATAAAATAACACACTGTGACCTTCTCTACTTGCTTCTTATCACTGTGTAAACCCTTGTGCTCAGCTGTATACAAACATTAAGTCACTGAAGACAGTTGGAAAATCCTGACAGCCACAATCAGCTGAGTTATTCCAAGACACAGCTACCTATCAAAGCCATGAAATCACTCTACACAGAAGGTAAGAACAGGCTAGACAATCTATTTCAATTCTTAACTATCCTCATCATCAGAGAAACACTGATGTTTAAATGTCTCCCTTTCATTCTGTTTTGGAGAGTCTTATTTCCTGTGGATGCTGAGAATTATATTGCCTCTTTGCCTGTGGTTATATTCAAGAAACTTGGAGTGTCTCTCTCACATCTTTTCTGTAAATTAAACAAACCCATTCCTTTCAAACTTTTAAAATACGTAACAGTCTGTAAACTTTTGGTAGATCAGAACCACCTCAAGATGGCCCACATAGTTCTTGATGAAGGATGCCCAAAAATGAATATGATACTTTTTCAGTCAAGCTTCAGCAGAGCTAAGCAGAGCAGGCAGGTGACTTTGCATACAGCCTTGTGTACAGCAGTCCTGTTGATGCCCACTGGACAGTTCTGCATTCAACAGGTGCCACTCTGAACCACAGATAAAATGCAAGGCAACAATGATCACCACATCCTCCTCTGCAGACCTTTTGCCTAACAAACAATTCATTCCCTAACATGGGGATGTGCCCTTGACAACTCATAAATAAACACAACATTTTGCACTTGACTTGTATCTTATTTCGGACCCAACTGACAAAAACAAGTAAGTTTTCATCCCATTCTTCAGTGTTTGTAGAGCAATTCCTCTCTTACATAATGAATAAACTTAGTCTCTACTTCATTTTCCAAGTCATTAATAAAAAAAGTTAATTCATACTGGATGATGGCAGAGGTGTGGCTCAGTACACAGGATTGACCTCTTGTTCAGTATATAATTCCTACTACACTTGCACAGACAGTTTACTGTGGTTAGGAGACACAGCACACCAATCTCCCACAATTCCTGGGATTTTCAAGACAAAATTAACATAAAAATCAGGTCTAGTACATCTCCCTTTCTTGAAAATTAGCTCTTTTCAAACAAAAGCATTAGGTTATTTTCCTTTTTTTGTTTTGGTTTTTTTTGGTTTTGTTTTTGTCTGTTTGTTTTGTTTTGGTTTTTTTTGTTAGTCTTTCCTTCAACACATGCTCAAAGCCCTCAGGTCATAGAGAAACTCAGTTAATGAAATCATATTGCCTAGACCACATTTTTCTACCTGTTCTTAAAATTGAGTGCTATGTTCTATGCTTCTTTAAGGACAGTCACCAATTTGACTGACCTGATAGTCACTAAAAATCCTTGTCAAATCTACTATTTAATTCACTTTAAGATTCTGGCAATAATCAGAGAAACACTCTCTGATTCACTCGAGTCCTCTTATTTGTGCTATTTTCCACTTCCAAGCTTCACTTCCAGTAGTCCTCCTTCTTTCAATGGACATCACTGAGACCTGGAGCATATTTTTCATTTAATCTTTTTGGTTCTCTGCTCTGCTGTCTCTGCAGAGCAAATGCAATCCCTTATTTTCTAAAAAAGAACTTTACTATTTGCACATTTCTTTTATGGCAACCAAGCAGGATTCATGGGTTTTTTACTGTGTCTGTGTGTTTCTGACTTTTAGACACATCTCTTTTGAGGCTTCTGTTCTTTTTTCTAGTCTTTGTGGAAAATGCACTACTTGCTTCTAACCACCTCAAAAAGTTCTTTGTTTGACTGGGCTGAGTAGGTTGCTCTGCAGGCATTTCTCCTCAGTTTGAAATACCACCTCTAGTTCCTCTGTAATACTAACACTATTCACCAAACCATACATAAAACAGTATTAAGAGGTTCATTGGTTATTTGGCGAGAGCCTTTTACATCTATGAATAGCTAAAAATCACTTGTTCCTGCCTCCACACCTGTTGTGATGGTAAGTGCCAGCAGTCTGGTAATGGTGACTTTCTGGTACAGGGACTGAGGGAGTGAAGTTTCCCTGGGCTCCTCTACATGAAGCTGTGCAAGCCCAAGAGTCCTTTTTGCTATGCCACTTACTGGCTTTTCTGCCCTACCTTTCAGATAACACACTGACATTTTTCCTTCAAAATGTTTTTGTCTCTAGCCCTGAAAAACAGTGAAAATGAGACAGCAGCCCACCACCAATGCCAAAAGTAAAAAAGAAATTAGTATTAAAATCAGTTCTTTTGCTCTCATAATGTCTTTTTTCCCCAAAAAAAATGTTACTCTGCAAGAAAATACAAAAAAATATTTATCTCAAGACATCTGACTGTTCTAACATTTCTAGTTAATGTCATCCTCATTTTCTAATTAAAAATTCAAGAAGTAGAATCTCAAGCAAAGGCTTAAGCAGTTTCTGTGACCTTTCTATCAACCCCTTCATCTTCAGCCAGCAGGAAAAGCTCCCATCACCTTCACCCAGCACCCACACCAGCCCAGAACGAGGACACTGGCAGGGAACAGGACATGACTCTGTCCACAAATGCACCGAGTGTGCTCTGGGACAATCTGTTTGCTCTTCTGGGCTGCTCAGAGTGTGACCTCTCTGAAGGATGAGTCCTACCAGATACAAACCAGGTTCTGTGCTCCACCCAAAGGGATGTCAGCACAGGAAAAGCTTTGAAAGACAGCTCTATCAAAAGGAAATTGCATCTAATGCATTCTAAAGGACTCCCCTCAACAGCTTCCATAGAAACCAAGGGTTTGTGTGACAGAAAACAAACAGAAATTTACATTAAACACTAAGAAAAATTATATTTTAAAAATCAGAGGCTAGGGATTATGGATTTACAAAGGAGTGACACAGAGGATGATGACAGCTGCCCCTCAGCAGCAGGAGCATTTGTCAATAATACACATTATAGGACACTTCTATTTTACAGTAAAGTACATTTTCAAGAAATCGAGCACTACAGGGGATGAGTTTGCAACTGATTTTGTTAAGAACCATCTTTTTTTCTCAGGTATTTTGTTGAATTGAGATAGCATTCCACTATCTTGCAACACCACTTTTAGAAATTATGTACCAGTGATATAAAGAAATAAAGGAGTTTTGTTTTGCCTTTATATTAACCTCTTCATCTTGTCATTTTGTGAAAGAGATATCAACACATAGAAGAACATCCCAGGGATGTGACTCTTCAATATTAAATGATCCTTTTGTGAAGGATTTATCTTATACAAGTATCTGTTTCAAGAAAATGCTAATTTCCTACTCAGAGGCCAGTTCTTCTTATCACTTTATAAACATGGATTTTGTAGGTCTTTCAAATCAAGATTTTTCTTTTTGCACTTTTCTAAATTAAGCTGGTACTGCCAGATGTTATCTGCAGGATATTTACAGAACACTCTCTTACTGCACCTTTTGACCTACATCATCGTAAGTTTTCTTCTTAAATATCTAATATTTACTATCTCTATACACATATTCATGTTTTACTGCACTCATGTTTTACTGTGCAGCTGCCCTTAGAAGCTGTGAGTAGCCAATATGACCTCTAGGCAGTCCAGACCAAACAAGTGAAATGTTTCACTGATCAACACCAGAAACTGAGGTGTGAAAAAATACAAGCTTGTGGATTACAGATATTTTATGTTCCCAACTGCCTCCACTAAGTGGGAAATACAGTGCCACACCTTCTGAGGACAGTAATTTTCCTACAGCTACATTGGAGCACAGTTAAAATGATTCACAAAATCTTCTGCTGATCTGAAAGAGTGTTCCCACATCCAGCAAAAGCCACAAAACAAGACCTTGAGGGTTTATGTAGACTGCAGACCAGGTGCCTTCCACCAAACACAACTGGCCATGGTGGCCACTTCCTTCCTGAATGGAAGAAATGCAGTAAATGCCACTGATGCTGCTTTACCCAGGAGCTACCTGGTCCATAAAACTTGTTGAGGAGAAAACTTCTTTTAACTCTTCTCCATCCAAGTGCAAACCCCACCTATACTCTGAAAATAACACACAAAAGCCACCCTGTGGTTAGGCTAAAGGGAAGATGAGATGTTGGCAGACACACCATGCTCCCTCAAAGCACACATCTGATTCTTGCAGCGATGGGGTACAAGCTGTCCTGTCAGCTATCTGAAGAAGGGTTTTCCCAACACGACAGGCCACTCATGCTGAGCCTTACAGGCACAGTCAACCAGCAAAGTAGGACACCAGGACCTTCACACCAGCAAGAAACTAGTACCACAGCAAGAACTGGAGATGCTTGGTAAACATCCCACATTTATAAAATATTTATTGGGGAAATAAACTTGTAAGCAATTTATCCTTTGATATTTGGCTCACAATTCCCCACGGAATCATAGGTACTATGGAGACTATTACAAATAATCTGTAAAAAAACTGCATCTGTTTCTTACACAATGTTTTCAGCATGAAAGCAAGCTTGAACTTAACAGATGAGTTCTTCTAATATGGGAACATTTTGTGGATAATTCTCCCAAATGACCTTAAATGCTTTTGTATTTTCCATGACCAAATGAGTGTTTACATTTAAGCTTCCTCGCTCTCTCTTCTTGATGGCAGCCCATTTTGTAGAAAGCTGCTCTATTTTAAATGGGATAAATTCTGTACAAGAAAATGTTTTCATCTGATTCAGAAACTCGGGGATTGTCACCTGCAAACATGAGGAATAATCAGAAAGCTGCTACAAAGAGTACAGTTTTAGCAGTAACTTCTTTATCATCAGAACTCAAGAGTTAAAATTAGACGCAAAGGTTCTTCAGATTAAGTTCTAGGAGATAATATGGTAAAGAAAAGGGGTGATAGCAAAATGTCTTCAATTATTTTCTGCTGTGATTATATGATAAATGTGTGCTTTTAAGTCTCATGAATAATCTCTGTGAAAAGAAGAGGATGAGTCTAAGTCTGGAAAATTTCCAAGTGTGTCTCTCTCATATCCTTTCAGTGTTTCAATTTAACAAAAACACCCACACATACATCCAGGAGATCTACTTCCATACTAATGAGTAAAAGTACTCACCAGCAATCTAAAAGAGGCTTCTTTAATGGATCCAGTGAGGCTGAAGCACAGATACCATTAATTTAACATTTGGTCATTTTCTTGCCAGCATTCTGCCATCACTAACATCAATATCCCTTTAATGACACACAAGTTCTTCTCGTAAGTGACTGAACTAAAGTAAACCATGATGAGAGAGCTGTTCTTAAGCCAGTCAACTTTTTGCTTCCTTAAAGTTCAAGGACAGAATGTGATATCCCTTTTTCTGTCACTTCTTAAGAAAATTCAAAGCAAAGAAAGCTCCCCAGAGTATCCCCAAAGATACGGTGTTATCTTAGCATTCATGCTTTCTTCATTCTGTGCACATTTAGTGCTGTTTCTAGAACTGAAACACCACTGCCAAACACCAAGATTGACTCAGGGTCTAATCTTTCTCTTGAGAAGGTCAAAACATGTTGTTGCCTTGCCTTTGTACCAGCTTCCAATGAGACCCAGCCTGTAAGATTGGTCCTCGGAGTGGAAGCTCTACACATCCACAAAAGCAGTGATGTAATACAACAACCATCTGGAGAAAGACTAGTGTTCCTCTGGAGCAGCACAGAAAAGCCTCAAAGCACCAGGCTGAAATCAAAAGGCCCAAGCAACCTGACCCCGCCAAAGGTGAAATGGATTATTAGTACAAATCCTGACCAGACTGTGGACTGGTTTTGTTGATATTTTCTTGAAGAAAAGCAACTGTCCTGTACATATTCAAAAAGAAAGGGACACACTATTTATTTTTGCCACTACTCCAGGAAGAGTTTGTTTTATCATCCCAAAGCCAGGGGTCCAACTTAGTTTCTAACTGTAGGAGAAATGTTTTCTATAAAACAAAGAAGTAAAGGGGGAAGACCCAAACCTACACTGCAGTGATCCCTTTCCGGTGTATTAACTCCTCTCCTGCCAGGAGTCCTGAAGCTTCCTGAGACACAGCTCCAGAGAAAAACACAGGATAGAAGACGACAGGATTTCCCTTTATAAAAATCTAGGACAACAGAATAAATTCCTTCATGGGAAAAGCACACTGGCAGCACAACCCATGTTGTGGCCAGAAGCACAGACACTGTGGCAAGTGACAGAACAATGTGGGCTGCTCAGCTAATGACAATCGAAACAAGAGAGCCCTCACAGATCTGTAATTATGTCTGTAATAGTCAAGGAAATGTCATGCCTACTCATTTTAAGAAGTGCACACTCAGTTTTACAACGAAAGGTGCAAAGGAGTTTTGGATTAAAGAATAAAAAGGAGTCATCATACTTGCTTGAAGAGACAGCATGATTAGGATTGTTTCCTAGACTATAAGGCATCTAAATACAGTCCCTGAATGCAAATTCTTTCTTAGACAAGTTTCTAGGTCACCTTTCCTGAGCAATGACAGAAAACATGGAATCTTCCTGGCAGATTTTATGCATTTGGCCTGACAGGATAGGATTCAACCTTGCAAATCCAAGCTGCTCATCAAGAGGCTTTTTATAGTCAAGAGCAGCCCTTCCAGGATATTATTCGTCTCATTATTTAACAGGTACCAAAAGTGCTGGTGTTGTTCTCTCCACAGGACTGACTGCAGAGAGACCCTGGGGGGGGGCGGGTAACACCCATGTAGACATTTACATTGAGAACATCTAGAATTAGACCAGACAAACCTCTACCCTCCAAGATCAAGGAGAAGGAAAGAAAGAAGGGCTTGGGATGAGAAAGGTGCAGCTTGAGCCTGGGGATGAGCTGTTTTCAGAGGGACAGGTTGGTGTGGCTTTTCCCACAGTGAAGCTAGGACATCCAGCTGGAATCAGAGCATCCAACACAACAGCACAGGGGTGGCCTCCAGCCCATGGCATCACAGCAGCACTGGTTTGGCTTGACAATGCTAAAATTAGCACTTTATTCCCAAGTATTGGCTGTCCTCTCCCATGTGGCAGAACACTTTGCCCTCTGCCATGGAAACAAAAGATTTTCCTCCAAGCAGATTACTCTGAAAATGCAACCCTACAGCCTTATCTTAAAGACAGAGGACTCCAGTGAGGAGAAAAGGTTCAGCTAGGGACACCATCAAAAGCTTTGATTTTCAGTGATTAAGGGACTGAGGCGTGACATTTCCTACTCCCAGTTCCATTTCATCCCTTTCAAATTAAGGACTGGATTCAATCACCGGCTTATTTTAACAGGCATTTAATCATAATAAAAAGTAAACAAACAAACAAAAAAAAGGTGATGAGACAAGCTCTGCAGCCTGCCTTCTTCCCCAACACTGCTACAACTCATTACAAGGCAGTTCAGTTCAGCTGTGAAAATGCCAGTATCTCTTCTGATGCAATGCAGAAACCCGTAACGCATCCCCAGCTCTCTGGACAGTAATGAGAACTATTCAAAATTTAAAACAAGCACAAGTAGCTATGGCAGAATATTAGCAGATGCTGTTAAAAAAAAAGCTGATATCACCCTCACCCTACAGAAGGTCTTAAGAATTACCCAGTTACCCAATTCTGAATACAGTGTTTTAAAAACAAAGTGTTAGGCTTATTGCCTGGGTCCAAATATTTTTTTTTTCTAAAAAGGGCCTGAGAAGCCAAACAAATCAACTGCTTTAAGTTTCTGTTGGAGTCTAGAAAGGATCTGAAATTCAGAACAAACAGGTATTGTCACATGATGTGGAAGAAAAAGGAAAGCAGAATAATAAAATGCAATATCAGCATCTCCCTGGGACGATCAGAGTTTTTGCATCATGTTCTTGCTATCTCCTAATTTCAAGCTGTGTATTTTACATAAAAAATTTAGCACGATCATTCTTATTAACTTTGGCAGGCAATTCAGTTCAATCAAATGATTACTTATTATCATCTTTGACCAAAACCATGATTAACATAGAAGAACCCAAAAATAATATTTTGATGACTTTTAGGATTTTCTTATTGAAAGGGAGGGAACCATAGACAGAGGAGATGATTAAAGAGTGTGCCATCTAATGAAATTAAAATTAAGTATCTGTGAAATGGAGTTGAACCTCAAAGTATAACACACAAGACACAAAATACTTTACACCTATGATACTGAATTTTGGAAGGCCGTTAACTTTTCCTCATTCTCATCCCCTGAGCTGCTCTGGGGGAGCACGTGAAGCCATCATAGAGGATTCCTTGCTGCTGAGACTGGCAAAGGAAACAATCCATTAATAAGTACTGACCCACACCAGCTCCGTCATCTGTGCCACACTCATGGGCAGACCCTTCTGACAGACCTCTGCTGCAGAAATCATTAAGTACATGATGCACTTGGGGCCTTTCCAAGCAACCCCCTCTCTGCCGTCTTTCTTTTGACCCTCCTTATGGCAATGCAGGCAAGAGTTAGGAGAGCTGAACCCAGCAGGGATACGTTCATCACTTTGGACACAGCCTCGCAGCTTTGCTTTTGGCCTGCCTCAGCAGTACAGCAGGCACTGGGACCTCTTTGTACTGGTGAGGTAGCTTTGCAGTTATACTTAGAATTAAAAAACATAATAATCACCATTCACTTCTGGAGAGAGAGTGATATTAAATGCCACTGGGAACAAAAAATGATGCTGTTACGGGAAAGAAATCTGCACAACACTATGGGGTGAAACCATGAGGATGCAAGGCATAAAACTGGGCTATTGGAGACAGGAATTTTCAGCATATCCTCTACAGAATTGATTAAAAATGTTCAAAGCACAGAGTTAATTCAGCTTCAAAATATGACATGCTGCTTTCTTGCAAACGTTTCCATTAAATATTCTCCTGATCACCATTCTGTTCTCCATCTGCATGCCAAAAGAGATTGCTGTCAATCTCACTGAGCAGTAACAAACCTCCCCTTTCTAGCTCCCCTCCTGAAAGCTTGTCCTATCTAGTAAGTGATATTTGGCTTTAAGCTGATTGAAAAAGTCTGTACGTAAATATTCAAGACTCCTGAAACAGTCTTAAGAATTTGGGGATGAACTATGGTCAGCCTGTCCTTAGTGGACACTGTCTTCTGTAGGATGGCAGAACCAGAGGGTAAAACTTCTAGTATCAAAGGAAACAAATCTCTTCCCCCTTCAGCACCTTAATAAAATAAATAAAATAAAACCAGAGCAACATTAAACAAATAGCAAGTGACAAGGCATACCCATTCTGTAAGCCACAGATTGGTACTCTGTTTGCAGCAATTCATTCAGCTCTCTAATGAAGAAACACACTTCTCATGTGGCAGATCCTAAATAGCTATCACTTCCAAGCAAGCTTTTTTGACATCATGCTCTTTTTGAGGACCAAAAATTTGCTATTATTGGTGTGCTCCACTCCTATTACCAAGAATGAATGTTCTCTGGTTGTTTCTGTATCCCAGTGGTGAAAACCTTTTTATGCATTTCTTTGGCCAGCAAAGCTTATATGGATGCCTTATTTACTTCTTCTCACCTTTCATTGATTTCTGCTGTCTCCCTAGAAATTAAGGAAGATTAGAAGCATTTTAACAGTACTGGAAGATTTCCATAGTTTTTCTTTAATACAAAAGAATCATTCAAAAGAGATAATTGCCATCTGCAAAGAGAGATGTAATTCTGGGACTGTTCAGCATTCTAATGAAAACAGAATCTCAAAGGCATTATCTTAATGCTTCTAAAACTGGCTCCCTCTGTTTTGGGGAAGGAAACCCACCACACCAATCACAGCATTTTACAGTTAGTATAGAATCAAGCAGAAGGGCCACCCGTGGTTGCACATGGCTGAAACAAAGCATTCAGCAATACATGACAGCTAAAATCAAGCTCCTTCTTCTTGTTATTAAAATGCAGTACACATGAGAAATATTTTATTTTATTGTCTGCTTCAGAAAGATGGTAACAGTCAATTTGAAATTTATAAGCTCTAGTATGGTAATCCAGTTTATCCTCCTGTTCACCATCAGTATTGATTACACCCAAAGATGGGAGATAAAAAAACCCCCACAAATGTAATAAAATGAGAATCAGTGACTCATCCTGGGTACCAGGAGCTTGTGGAGGGAAAAAAAGTGGAAGCTTAATGCTAAACAAGTTCTGAGCCTTCACAGTACCTTCTGCTGTTTTATGTGGAGAACATTTCAAAGTACAATGACTTTATTTTCCTGCACAGGAGTTATTGCAGTAGCCACAAATGAAGGGAAGTGCATATGGCACAAGAAGGTGAAGTATGATATTATCAAGAAATGGTGCAGAAATGTGACATAATACATAAACAAGCCATCTAACCTGTGTGTAATTGTAGAAAATTGTTACAGCTGACCTACATTTACCGGAGGGACAGTTGCAATTAACTCACCTTGCTCTGCTCCCTGTCCCTCTAAAAAAATATAGCTCTTGTTGACAACAGCTTTTTTTTTACAATCGGATTGTTTTTCTGGGAGGAAAGACAATGCAAGAAGAAGATGGTATGAGCATCTTAGATTTCTTCTGAGTCTGGAACTCAGAAGTCATTTGCTTTGTTCACTCCTCACCCTTGCTCCTCTTTTTCCACCCCCCACCCAACAGATAACCTATCAGTACTTAAACAGGAAAGCAAAGAAGAGTGGGACTGTCTTTGTAATTGAGGTCTTTTGTAAGTGTATTTCTTTTTTCCCAGCAAGTTTATTTTAAACTGCTTTAAACACTCAGCAAGATCATGCCTGGCAGCAGGGTCACCTTGCAGGGCAGTCAGGGTGGGCTGGCAGCATGTGATGCTGCAGCAGAGCAGTGTTCACACTGTGGAAACAGCTCACTCGCAGTGGGACTGAAGTGCTCACTCACTGTGGGACAGCATCTCCACTGCTGCCAACACCAAAAGCTGTGTCTGCACCTGGGACAGCCACAGAGGCAGCATCTTGTGCACAGAAATCATGAAGAGGGAGGTTCAACATTCACCACACAGAGATGGATTTTGTGGTCAGTGTCCTTTCAAGCTCAAGTGTTGAGGGCAGAAGGACACCACAGCTGCAGCAGCTTCTGCCAGAGGTGTTCCCTGTGCTTTTTCCTTTCCTTTGTCCCAAGCATATACTGGGAGATTCTCCTGTCCCCACCATGGTCCACTGTCCCCTTCTCTGTCACACTGCCATCTCAAAGGCTGGCACCTCTTTAAAGAGCTCACCCCATGAGCTCTTAGCACTGGGCTTTAACAGTGGCATTCGCAGGAGTCAAGCCACAAAATATGTAAGTTATAAACACAAAGGAAAAAGGGGAGAGACCTTGCCCAAAAGCACACTGCAGTTGCCTCTCCCAGTAAAAACTGACCTGTGCATCTGTCTTTCCTCCCACTTAAACTTGTCACTGCCTTGCTTTCTAGCTTTCTATGATCACACTTTGTATGATGTGGTCACTGATGCCCTCTAAGCGATTTTTGTAGGGATTCTACTACTAATAGAGCAATTTGCTTCCCCCTCAGAATCTACCTGAATGCCCATCAGCAGCGAGGCATGGATGGAGCACACTGCACCTTGGTACAACACAGCACCTTTGGAATACACAGCACCTCTGTGATGCCTGCCAAAATTATCTGCCTCAATCTAACCACAGCTTGTCCCTGCTGTCATTGCTACACCCTAGTCTGCAGAGAGAGGGAGAAAAAACCCACATGAAATCTGGCAGCCAGGTTTGAGGGAAAGCTAGGATCTGGCCTCTCTACTGGGGTGTGATCTCTCAAACTTGCATTCACACCACATAGAAAAAAAAACAAACAATCCAAATCAAAACTTTCAAAAGACAACTTGCATTAACCCAAAAAGCACAGGTTTTGTAAGCGGAAAAAACTCAGAAAAATATCATTTTTCTTTAAAAATGCCTCCATTTTCTCAAGAACTTTTCCCAATGCCTGCAGCATTTGGCAGCAGGTTCTTGATAACAATGAGGGTCCCTGTCACTACACTTCCCTCCATGGGAGGTATCTCAGAGCATGAAGATGGCTGGGAATGGTAACCTTTTCCCTTCCACCACACAAAACACCCTTCTAGGTCTATGACACCATGGTAAGCAGTAGGGTCACTTTCTTCTCTAGCAAAAGACACTAAAGGCAACCCAGATACCCTGGAGACCAGGAAAAAGGTGATGGTTCTAAACTGAACAGTATTTTAAAACATGTACTTCAAATTTTTCCCAAAATGTTTTAGTTTTGACAGACACCTACAGATTTCTCTTTTGTTTCCCAGGATGTGACCACCTCTGACTTAACAGCGCAGGACTTTGCCTTCCCCATGGAATGGGCACATTAAGAAGAAAGCAGGAGGCTGGCTTTCCCCAAGAGCTCTTTTTAAAGTCCTCTTTGCTATTCAGAAAGTACTGTTTGACACTGATGAGAGGCATGGATTTGGGTTATGATAGGTTGCTTTATGCTACAAATATCCCCTGATTTTAGTACGATATTCTTTGAAAAACCAAAACACAGTATTTTCTACAGTGGCTTGTAAACTCAAAGTATAGAACATAAAAAATACAAGCAGTATTTCTTCTCAGTCCAAGTTTATTAGGAAGAAGGGTAAAATATACAGCCTACAAATTCAAGCAAGCATTCATATACACTTTGCCACTCACCATCTTTCACTGGGTAGCATTATTCCTGAATTAAAGACTATTTTTAAAAGGAACCTGTTGTTCTCTTTAAAATGTCATGCATTCTTTTAATGCCATACACCAACATTGAACAATGAAAGCCATTTTATTCTTCTGGAATTCATACTTAGAAAACTTAGTTCTGCAAAAATGAATTATTTGAAAAAAAATTTTCATCAGAGGTTTTGAATTCTAATAGGTTTGTAATGTTCATCTACCCTGTTTCTAGGCTACAGGTACTATGGGAGCATGCTCTCATTAACAGATAATGTATTGTCACTGGAAAATTTGCCTATTAAAAAGAAATTATCTGAAAAACAAAAATGTTCCAAAACTATACAGTAGTTAAGTGAAAGCTAAAAATTTGTCAATTTGTCTGTACAAAAATGTTTTAATTTTATCAAAAAATATCCCAAAGCTAAAAACAAATCTTGCCTTGAAAGTTTGAATTTTCAACTTTTCATACCAGTTAAAGAACAGAAATGCTACAGAAAGCACATTTCAAATTTCTGGCAGCTGGGAAGCCCTGGTTTAAACAGGGTTATTATAGGCATTATATATAGGTATCCTTTCATAGGACAGTAAATCATGTACATCCTCACTGAAAATTTGCTCCCTACCTCTTGTATAATGTTTACCAGCTTCCAGTAAACTCATTATGCTTCTTTTTCAGGTAAAAGTCAATGTGTATCAGAGCTCTTCTCTCCAACCAGTTACACAGTCTCTTACTAGCCAGAATAACCAAGAAAACAAGGAGGTGCTGTGGAGAGAGGTTTTAAATGGACACAGAACACAGTGTCAGTATTGCCATCAACATTTTCCTCTATTGCTCTAACTCTCTGGAATTTACTTTCATGATTAAGTTTCCAAAGCCTGTTGCAATACCAGATTTGCAACATCTTTTGCAGCTTTGGTAGTTACACTTCCAGAGTAAGCAGCAAGTGGAGTCACACAAGACTGGCAAGATCACCACACATTTCAGATGAGAGAGATGACCTTGCTTGGTTCAAAGGTACAGAGAAGTGGACCCATTTGGGGATACCTGTTTTGGTGGCAAAATGAATCTGAATTGCAACTGTTTGAGTACCTGCTTGTATTTTATTATTTTACAGATTCAGCATGAGAAAAAGAAAATTTAGGCTGATTAAAAAAAACAAAAAAAACCTTCAAAGTTTTCCCTTTGAAATTAAACAAGAAAAGCAGCCCATGGTTTTACTGCAAATGAAAGGAAATATTTAAATTTGCACTGAAATGTCTCTTCCCTGGGCATGTTTTCTAACACCACAGAGAAAGGAGTACAGCAGCTGTGCTGGTGGCAAAGTGTTGGAAACTACAAGCTGCTGTAAGTACACAGATAACCACGTTGACCAGGTCTGGATCTGAGCATGTGCCCTAACCACCAGAGTGCTGGCACCCTCACCCCTAATTCATAGGGCTCACCAAATATGTAAGTCTTTTATGTTATTGTTTTTAAAGGAACAGGACTGAAAGGAGATACAAGGAGTAACATACTCTCAAATATAATTTGTTTTGTAGATCATATTGATTTCTTGAGAGATGATTGATATGGCTTTGAGTCCTTTTGGTCTTGAACCCATTCTTCATTATCACTTCCTAATCAAGAGAATTACCACTTTAGCCTGAAGTATTTTTTTGTCCAAACTTATTCAGCCAATCATCCCAAATTTCCAAATAGTTGCAGAGAGAAATCACATTCTCTTTTTGGGGCAAACTATTTTCAAAAATAACATTCAACTCAAAAGTACATTTTTCACGGTTTATGTGGATCCACTGCAAAAAAATGCCCATAAACCCCACTTTCAGGTTAAATGTAAGGTATTCCACTCCTTTCTAAGATGAAATAAAATGAACAAGATATTTAACATTATTAAGGTTTTTGAATGTTTTTTTTTTGGTGGAAATTTCCCTCCTAGGCAAAATTAAGGGCTTGGGCACATGGTTCTTCCCTGAAGGCAACAAGTTCCTGTGTGCCAGCTGGTGTACCATTACCTCTTACATGTGCTTAGACTTAGATAAATGCAAGTAATACAACTTAAATTCTCATACTTTCACTGCAATCTAAGCTAAATTGGGTTATTTAGTACTTGCCATGGGCAAGGAACATGAGCACACACCACTACAAACAGCTTCTTTACTAAAATACAGTACACTGTGAAGCAGCAATGTGATTATGCAACTGACACCCAATGTATCTATTGCAGTGCTCCCAAGCTCATAATTTCATTAAGTTTTAATTGCTTTTTTAGACTGCAAATGCAATATTTT
This sequence comes from Trochalopteron elliotii, assembly GCA_024734555.1. Taxonomy (NCBI): domain Eukaryota; kingdom Metazoa; phylum Chordata; class Aves; order Passeriformes; family Leiothrichidae; genus Trochalopteron; species Trochalopteron elliotii. Next base: position 3,787,933 of record JANPWX010000044.1, on the reverse strand, counting down.
AAAGCTATAATGATGTTGTAATTCACTTCCCTCACAACGTTACTAGTATACGCTCCAAATTTCACTGGAGTTTAACAAAACTTGTCCTTTGCTATTCAGAAAGAGCATTTAATGTTACAAGGCGTACAATTACAGAGTGCCTAAGAATATTGTCAGTTAGCAAGACAACTATAAATACGGAAATCTCACTACAAAGAGCTTATACCAACCAGCTGAAACTTATACCAACCAGCTCCTGATAAAACCTGCTAAATTATAGTTTTATTCCTACCCTATTTTTAAGGAGAATGCTGGTGTTGCAATAAGACACCAGTTAGTCTCGCTTCAGTCTTGCAAATACCTCTATTTGGAAAAAAAACACTAAGGAAGGTTCAATTTTTGCTTCTAACAGTATAGGAAAATATGGAAGGAAAAAGAAAAGGGAACATGTTGAAATTATTAAAGCACAATGGTCATAGGAAATTGCCAGAAAAAACAAGCAGTATAAATTGAAAGATGTTTTTAAAAGACTGGATTCTCTACTCCATTACAAAATTGAGTGTTTTCTTTTTGGATGGATAAGGAACATTTATAAGAAACAGCCCTCACATAAGCTGCAGCACAGCAGTCAAAAGTACAGCAGGTGTTGAGGGACAGAGGAAGCCTTCTCCTTTGCAGGACCTCAAAACAGGATGGACATGGCACACATGGATGTTACTTTGTTAATTTGCGAATACTTGTACACAAACATAAATACTTTGCAAGTTTGCTGGTTATAATAGCTCCTCCAGCTACCCCTGAGGCCAAACTCTACAGCAAAGTTGTCCCCTCTGGCAGGCATTGCAGATTGCTCATTCCATATTCTACATGAAACGTTAAGCAGCACAGATACTACTCAGAGGAAATCTTTTTGTAAAGGCAACCATCTCATACTTTTCTCATACTTTTATCACTGCTCAGGCAGTAATTGTTTTAGTGTTAATCAGTTGTACTTTTAATATCAAGAATAATGTGAATATTCCATTACAGAAAAAGTTCTCCATCAGCTACTTCAGAGAAGACGCATTAAGAAAAATGCTATTGGTTCCATATAAAAAGTGAAATAAATGCTGTTCTTCCTTGCTTTTAGATTTCACATTAAAAAGTCTAATGAACAACTGCATTGGGCTGCTATGAACTCAAACCCAAGCATTTCCACACTTTCAGCCAGGAACTTATTATTGGATACAGAGGTTACCCATGAAGGAGACACAGTTTGTGCTTCACCAGAGGAAAATGCTCATGCTCAGAAAGGTCAGAAGGTTCTGACCATGCTTCCTGCCCTTAAAGCCCTACACACTGATGGGGCTGTGTCTAAGTGCACAGAGGGGACCAGTTGGCAGCCAGCAGCTCCTCACACATGATCTTACTCAGGGTACATTAGAGTTAAATCTCAGAGCTTGGGCCCATAAAATAAACTTCATGCAAGATGTTAACAAAAAGTTATATTTTTACATTAACAGGATACACATAATGCATCTGCTATGAAAATAAATCTCTTTGAGCGAACAAAAAAATGCCCTTATTTCTAATAATAGGAGGGAAAATTACAGTTGGCAAACTTAAGAGACAGTTAAGCCAGTGTTTTAGAGAACTCCAGATCACTGCCAAAACAAATATTCAGATAAAAGAATGCAGCTTCCACTCCCTGCTTCCTTATTAACTGTGTTTTCTTCTCCAGCCATTACAAATAGGTTTGTAAAATATACTCAGAAAATATAAGCGTCTCTGTTTTTTCATTTGCACTTCATTGTTATTTCTGAAGATGCTACCAGCTGCTGAAGGAGAAAGGCTTGCACTAATATTCACTCTATAAATAATGTAAGAAAAAAAAGGAAAGCCACCGCACAGCAAGGTTAAATGAGGACACCGTGGGAAATTCAGTGTAAGGGACTTTGAGGCCTCTCACTTGGCTTTCCAAGTGAAGCATATTCATTGCATTTTATTAGCTGATTAACGAGGTGTGTGGCAATTCATCTGGAGCAACTGAGGTCCCTTGATCCACCCTTCTTACAAGTGCTCCTCATAAGAGACGGAAGAAGCTCTTTGCAGCTAAAATCCCCGTGTCTGGCAGGAGGATGCTGCTGGGGGCCGGGCTGGAGACGGGCAGCACAGTTTCCCCACGCCAAGGGGAGAGGTCCAGCTGTCTCCTCCACCCCAGAGAACCCACCACTCACCCTCCTGGGGCAGGTGAGGGTCCATCCCCCTCTGCTGTGTCAAAGCAGGCACATAAGCTGGCAGGGTGCTTTCTGTGTGCCACCCCATGTCTTCTGAGGCTCTGCGGGGTCTCCCCACTCTGTGTCACAATGGGACACACAGCTGTTGCACGGGTACTCCTGGACATGTATGCCTGCTTTGAGGAACCTCCCAACCTGCAAAAGCCCTCATTACCCTTGCACACATAGGTATCAATAACCTCAATACAAGAATTTCAAAGAATTTTTTCACACAGAAATCACGGCCTCAGACCTGCATGTGGTCTGTAGTGTTCAAGCCTAAAAATCTCCAATATTAAATCTCCCTTCAGTTTACTCTTGGGTGCTGAAAAAAGCCTCTCCACACAGTGCCATAAGGCAGATACATGCAGAGCCCTCTGGACCAACCATCCATGGAGCAGCAGCAGTGGAAATCTGGACCAAATAGCTAATCTATAGGTGACAAATGCCAAGGTTAAGCTCTGTATGGTAGGGTACAACTTCCTGGCTGCATGCAGCTTAGAGGTGGTGTTTTGCTGCTTAATGTACAGCTTTAGAATGATACAAAATAGTACAGTCTTCATCAGACACTCTAGAAAGGCAGAGAATTGCCCCACAAAAGAGGTAGTTTTATGTAAGTGTTCTCTTTTCTGCCATCTTCACTCTTTATACCAAAACCCTAGAAACTGTCCTTATCCTGTGGCTTTGGATGTCACTCCAAGCAACACAGAACAGCAGATGAAGTGAATCCAGGGGGAACAGCAGATGAAGTGAATCCAGGGGGAACAGCACAGGAAAGAGGCAGGAAAAGCAGAGTGATAAGAAGCAGGAGAGAGCAGCTTTCATCTTGATCAAGATGAGAATACAGTGTCTCTGGAGAGCAGCTGGGATCTCCATCTGTACTGAAAGAACAGAGACATGATAGTTTCACAAAGCTCTCTGAGATGGGATGAGGCAGTCCTAGATTTACATCAGCTAGGCATCACAGCAACAGCTGATGAACTTTACAGTCAAATATTATCCAGAACTGAATTCTGTTTTTCTGTACAGTTAGCATGCTTCTGTAATCAGAAGAAACGAAATTTTCTAGAATAATCCTATCTTAATTTAATCTTCTTCCTCCCTAGTAATAGGGTGATCTCAGAAGAATCAGAGGCACTAAAACAATCAGCTCATCAGGGTGTGTACATATATTTTGGGAGGCACCCTGGGGCCTAAGCATAGCCATCTAGTGCCACTTCAAATGCACTTTAGGGCAAACGAGACTTCTGGGGGACCAAGCAGAGTGACATGAGCCCTCTGCTGGACTCACAGCAGATAGGGCAGCCATGGTCACCTCAAATGGTTCCAAACAGTTGTGAACCCCAAATACCCATCTCAGTGCCAGGGCCACCTAAGAAATAAATCTGGATTCTCAGAAGATGAATACACATTTTTCCCTACCAAGCTGGAAAGGGCATTTTAAAAATGGAAATCTACCTGTGGTAGGCCTAAACCTGCACACTTTTAGCAAACTTTTAGCTTGTGGAGAAGTACCTTATGAGTTAAAGTTTACAAAGAACATTATGGAGCCATTCAGTAAGATGGAGGCAAAAAAAGTGAACTCCAGTGACATCCTGAGGGACAGGGATTAGGAAGGAATTGCAGGAATTAGGACTCTGCTGCTCCTGCCTCATCTGGAAGGCAATACTCACCACAGTTCTGCTGTGAGTGAGCTTCTGAGTCCATTAACTGGAAGCTGATGCTGCTGTTAACAATTAAAATCCAAGTTAAGTTTTATGGATACCTAGCTGTAATGGAGTTTCCCATATCCAACACTCTGTGCCTGGCACTGACCAGACTGTCACAGTTATTACAGGGACCAATTATTACTACAATTTTAAGTGTGAGTTGTGCACAAGTCTCAATGATACACAGTTCACTGATAACTTTCTATTAAGAAATCAAACGTGCAGAGTAGAACGATAAATGGACTACAGTGCTAAAGATTTGCATATAATTGTTAACAAAAAACCAATGCATTACTTGAACATTTTAAGAAGGGCATCCTATGCTGTATTTTCTAATAGTAAGTCACAAGGGATAAAATGAAGCTAACATGAAACAGAACCAACAGCCAGTTTCAAACAGAAATTTAATTTACTCTGTCCTGACCTGTGTCAGATCAAAATCTTTTCTTCAATAACATTCAAAATTACCTTCTCCAAAGCTTTAATACCACAAAGGAAGTATCTGAGGAACAGTAAAAATTTCAAATATGTGAAGTGGGCAGATGTAGATGAAATCTAACATATCTTTTCTCCATGTCAATATTTCCAGACTGCAGCACTGATTGGCCACACTAGTGTTTGCTTCCTCTGGTTTTATGTCTTCCCTGTGTGTTGAGGGAGGGGAAGAGGGGCAGGCTATGCTATGATTCTAGGGAGAGGCTGATGCTGCTGTCTTTTGCAACACGTGGAGTATTTCCTGCAATTCTTGCCATCATTTCCTGGAGCCACAATTTGACATTTCCCTTAGTAAACCTCCTTTGCATCAAACAGATGCACCTTTTATTGCAGTCACTTAATAGATATATCCTTGACAAGGTACAGAGCAGCATGAGGCAAGACCTAATACTTTACTCTCAAAAAGGCAAAAACTAGCTCTAATTCTGGTATCCCTGCTGCTCATCAAAGTCACAGCTGGCAGAAGTTTCACTCTCCATGAGGGGATGTCCTTGCAAGAAGCTTGAAGCAGCCCTGTGCCATCACAAGCAACCAAACACCTTTTTTTAGCTGAGGTCTCTGCACCAGGAGCACTGGGTGCAACTTCAGGAGTGAATTAAGGCTTGACCACCTTGCTCTTCAGCTGCTGCTGAGGGATTCATTAATGTTTTTAGGTTCAGGCTACCTACCTACCCCTCTGTCACCCTGTGATGGTCACTCCCTGAGGCAGCAGCTGCTCACCCAGGGGTCTATTTGGCTGAACTTCCAAACCACTGGGGCCAGATTTGGGTACAAGATGAAAGTGCTCCCTCAAGACTTCCCAGTGCATGTCACACATGCAGTCAAGGCATCACAATCTTTTGCCTGTCCATTTTTGTACTGCTGAAATACTTTATCAATGCACAAGCAGTTTCAAAACAACTGATGTGCTCCAAAACTTTCAAAATTATCTGGTGTTTTTCCTCAAAGCAATAGTTTAGTTTCAAAATGCTATTTGCATAAACAGCAAAAATACTTGAAAGGCAAAAAATCCACCAAACCCCTTAATCGTCTCATTCAGCCTGAAATAAAAGTGCTTGTTATTTATCATCCAGGATTCACTTAAGTAGTTTTGAGGACTTGACCCCAAAGGAATGTATGTGTTTCTGGACATGCTGACAAACCAGTAACACCCCAGGCTCACATCCAACACTATCGATTTTCATGGTGAGTGCGAGTTGGAGTAAAAACAGTGCAGCTACACTTACAAGCAGTCCCAACAAAAAAGCACTACCAGAAACAATTGCAGTTACTAAATATATTCAGTAAAACTCGCAAAGCATGCAAAAACCAGCCGTGGCAAATGCCTGCTTAGTAACTGGATCCACTCTGAGATTGTCCTTAATGTCCCTTGGCTTACAGGAAAGTGACATCCCTTAATGAGGGCCATCAGTGGAGGGGGAGGAAGATGAGGAAGTGAGGGGAAATGCTTTTTCATTCTGTAATTATAACTTAATTTTGAGATTAAACTGATCATTTAATGACTCCTATGAGTTTTAAAATCCAGGAAGGGATGTGACCAAGCAGAGACAACCATCAGGTGCTATCTCTGATAAACTCCCAGCTGCTAAAAGCAGTGTCTGCCTGGTGGGAACTCCTTGTGCACCCCCGGCTTGGCTGAGGCCCTCAAATCCCTCAGGCCTTGCACTTCTGGCAGGGACACAGACCTGGGGATGCTTCCCAGAAGCCAGAGTGTAGCAGAGTTTTTGAAGATAGTGAATATTTGGACTGTGAGTGAATCACCTAGCCTGGGCCTCAGATGAAGGCCTGTAAGGCCTCAGTGGCACAGGTGGAAATTCAGCTGCCAAGTCTGTGGCGCAGTGAGAATTGCACCTTAAGGTGTTAACAAGGAATGGGAGCTTTCTAGTAGTTAGCAGGTGCAGTGGTTGGTGTGGACGCAGTAGCTGCCTTAAGAGTTTGGTCAACAGTGAGTGTTTGCATTCTTCTCTCTGCTGTATGCCAGTGAAAAGCCACTGTAATTGTAAACTATATAGAAATGTATATAAGCAGCCATCTTAGCTGAAATAAAGCAGAACGTAGTCATTAACCATACTGGCTTGATCTGCGTTCTCTCTATATACTCCAACTTCCTTTTTATCTCAGGCTAACTCTGGAAATTTGGGATGTCTCAAAAGACATCTGAAAACCAAACCAAAAAAACCCAACACACTCCAAAATGTGACTTAGGGCCTTGAAACCTTGATGTGGAACAAAGAGGTCCATGAGGAATAGCAGCTGCCTGCTAAGCTGCCCCAGGAGCTGCCCTCATGGCAGTGATCATCCACACCTTTCTTCTACCTGAGCCTGATCACTGCAAACCTGGGCAGAGCTTTTCCCTGTCTCCCAACTCTTACACAAAATCAGTTATTCATGGAGGACAGTGTGGTTGTGTGAGACTTACTCGCAGATCAAAACAACCTAAAAATAACTTGAAACCACCATTGGGTAGTTTCTATTTGTGCTTATCTTTCAAGATATTTTCTGCAAGTCCAAACAAACTATTTTTTCATTTTGGATGACAAATGCAGTCATCGCATGTGTACATCCCCCCACTGAGTATAAGGTTAAGACATGCAAAAAACAGGGCAAGAGTCCCTGTGACTTTAGGACAGACAGCAATGGGAGTGTATGAGAGGGCATCACACCAGGGAAGGACCTTTTCCAGCAGCAGAGGTCCTGGCAGAGAGTGAACGTGTGGGCAAGGCCACAGGAGAAGCAGTGGGATGGGAAGACCACGACCACCAATACAAGGCTGATGCAGCCAGCTGAAGGGACACCTGCACTGTAAAGCTCCATATCTGAATGTGTAGGAATGGCTGGGGTTTACGAACCCCTTCACCTGAAAAAAACTCAGAGAAGCACCTGCATGGAATTTAGAAAGTGTGAGCCCTGAAAAGAGGAAAAAAATTCAAGAAACAGTTGAAAAAGCAAGGGAAAAAATCTGACACTGAATCCAACATATTGCAAGATGAATGCATTTGCAGGCAAAGCCAGACTCTCCACTGCTCAGCAAAAATCAGAAAGGTATCTAATATTTTTAGGAGGATGAGTCCACCAGCCTGTGCTAAGGGTATCCAGCCTAAAGTTTTGCAATTCTTTATCTGCTGTTTGTAAATGATTTCTGATTTATTTCCCCACCAAGGAGAAGACAGGCTAATCTAAAAATAAGCTGTGTGAGCAAAACCACAGAATTACATTCAGAGCTTCGGCACTTGACAATTTTTAGGCTGCAGTTCCAAACCATCTCATTTTCTTTCAGCACAAAGAAGCAGCAAAATATTTTGCTGAAGTGAGGTCATATAATACACGTTTGGTAGATAGACATAAATATATCCTTTTGTCCCTACCACTGGGCATGCTGAAAACATTATGTTTAGAATAACATCAGGATGCCTTATTTTCAAGCACGAAAATCCTAAATGGTTAACATGGCAACACATACTACTCAGGACCCAGAGCTTTCTCTTTCACCTCTGGCCCCTCCCTAAATAAGGCAAATATGGTTACTTTAAGTCTCTTTCTGAGGTTGTGTCAAAAATTTAGAAGTAATGAAGAAAAATCTTTCTATGTAGACTGTCATCAAAACAGTATACTTGCAAGCACTATGGTGTGCTATTATTTTTAAAGATTTCCAAGAAGAAAGTGGCAGGGTTATTCTGTAACAAAACTTCACAAGAAATCTGGGTCTCTGTGCAGCAATGACAGGACTGTGTTAGTCAATGTGTGCTGCTAGGTCCTTCCTCCTAAAGAAACTATTTTAAATGTTTTAAATCAACAAAATCACATCAGTTTTTAAACTCTCATACCTCTAATTATAGGTTTGACTTTAAAATCATCATACAGAGAGCCAACCTTGCCTGCTGTTCATGCATCTGTTAAGAGTTCCTACCACTGTTGATGTGACAAGAAGGGCCAAACATTTCTATGCTTTTCATTTTAGCAGAGTTCCTGGTCCTGAAGCATCAGCAGCTTTTAGGGAAGGCTCCACACTGGAAAAGGAAGTTTGATAAATATTCTTCCATTTTGAGTCCAGTTTTCTAAGGTAACAAGGCTAATGCCCCTTTTCCTGTCTGTCTGTTAGTCCTCCTACAGCAGCACTTTGGGACAGCACAAGCCACGTTCTCCAGGAGCAGAGAAGTCTGGCAGAGGATGAGCTGCATTCCCACAGACTTTGCAACATCCCTGGCTGACAACCAGAAGTCCAGAGGGAATAGCTACAAAGTGAGTGCAGCACAAGTCAATTGGACCTGCTGGGCTGGGCTGTGTCACTGAATGTGCCAGCCAGGCCACCAAACCTGGGACCTGGGAGGGACAGGGACTGTTAGTCCCCTGGTCAAGGACTGTGCACAGGGAAGGATGGGAGAAAGACTGTCAGAAATATGAGTGTCTATGAGCACCTAGCAAGTCAAGCAGCCACCAAGTCAAGGGTGAGACTTAGTAAGGAACATACTCTGTTAGTCCATTTCCTCATGGGACAGCCTGTTATTTTGTTATATATAAGTTATATAGAGATGTAAAATAGAGCAAAGCTCTGCTGTTTTAGTTTTTGGGCCCACAGCTCAGCATGCTATGAACGGCCAATCAAGAAACAAAGTCACAGCCATGAAAAGAACATGTGGGCGTGGGCATATCTATACACTCCCAAGGAGAAGGGTGCTGGCACCAGCAATGTCCATTCTCCCCAGAAGTGAGGTGGTAAAAGGGTGTGTCTGTGTGTGTCTGTGAGCCAGAGACAGATGGATGCCCAGCGCAGTGGGCTGGATTCAGTCACTAAAGCAAAGCACTTGCTGACCCCTCCACACCTGCAGTGCCACAAGTTCCCCACCCAGCTGCCAAGCCCTGTCTCCTATCAGCAGACACTGCCCTGCTACAATTTTCCTTTATAAAGCACCACTCTAGAAAGTGTTATTTTTCCTACAAATCAAAACCCTTCCAGATACCTGCTCACAGGGCAGCACTTGCTCAGCAACAGATTCCCTCTGTGGCTGAGAAAAGTATCTGACAATCCAAAGCCTCCTTTCCTCTTCCCTATGTTCACTTCACTGCATGTCAGGAGTTTTAACAGTAGTTGCTCCCAACCAGACAGCTCATGGCAGTGACGGCTGGCAGGAGCCCCCGCTGAATTTCTACATCAATGGGAAGTCAGTCTCTCTCTGGAGGGTTTATAAATGAGCCCCTATACTCACAGCTGCCAAATGTTTCATTCTAGGCATTTTATCTATGTAAACCAAACAGATAACAAGGAGAGCAAAGACCTTTGAAATATTTATGAATCAATTAAAGTCCTAAAGATTTCTACTGCACAGTGATAAGGAGCAAATTCTCACATAAGACGCCAAGGCATATGGAGCAACTGATTTTTTATGAGTTCAGAAACTGTAAGTTTGCACAAAGAGAAAGGAAGAAAAAATGAGCTATATACAGATTTAAAGATAGATAATAGATACCATGAAAGTAATATGCAATAAATTAATGTGACAGAATGTACAAACTAAAAGAATGTGAAAGGTTTATCAGCCAAACCTAGATACTATAAATATAGACTGATTTATTGATAGAATACTTTCTGATTGATCTGTTTTCTCAACCATTCACTCCTATGTTAATTTTATGACAGCAGACAAAAGTTCTGTAAAAATACAGATAATACATAATAGCACTTTTTTGGTCCATGTGTGCACAATTTATTCTCCCTTTCCCTGTGTAGCAAAGGTACTTATTTCTCTCATAAACACCATGTTTGAGGAAACCTGAATGTGAAAATAAATGGCTTCATTTTGTTGCTTTGGTGTACTCAGTTTCACGAAAATGAAGCATGACTTGGCGTGAAGGTCACTGTTCATTATGCACAACGGCAGAGAAATTAAGAGCGTGCAGGGACGCACTGACAGAAACGGGGATTTGAAATAGGTTTGAAAAACAACCCAATGCAGCAGGATTACAGCAACACTGAAATACCATAGAGGCCTGGGTGGTGCCATCTCTCCGAACTTCTCACCATCTGAAGACAAGAAAGGAAGAAGAGGCAGGCAAAAGCAGTGCTGCAGTTCCACAATATCAATCAGCTGTTCAATATCTTTCTCCTGAATCAAGATGTGTTCTCCTAACTTGCCTCCTTCATAGCAGTTTTTAAAACTGCAGCTGAAATTAAAGCAGTCTGGGCTGATGAAAAAGCAACTGAATAAACACACCAGAAAACAAACTGCTTGTCTCCACACACAGTCACAGGAGGGGCAGGTGCTGCTGGAACACGTGTACATCTCCCCAGGTTATCCTGGTGAATCTGTCACTGTGGTATGAAGGCAGCTTTTAGTCTGTCAGCCACATACACAAGGGTATCCAGGTGCTTGGCACAATCCACAAACAAAGCCAGGTCCGAAATTCAACTCTTTCACTTAGCTGGGAAAGAACTAAAATGTTGTATCCCTTGTACGTCACAGTGTCAGAGGAAGGGGAAAAAGAGGAATATTACAATAAAGCAATTATACTTTCTATTTCTAGCTATTTTTTCACCTACATTTTGTTGACCCACTTGCAGGAACAACAAAAAAAAAGCCCCAAAAGAATCCCAAACGACAAAACCTTGCTATGATTATTCCTGAAAACTCCTTGGGCAAAATGCTTTCCCTTTGGAACATGACAGTCCTTTGAGCATGAAACTTTTCACCAGATATTGTCAAACCCATATCCTTACATAAGAAATCATCCTGTTTTCCCAAGTGCCTCTTACCTCCCTGACAGCTCCTAGGCTGACGGGCAGTCTGTGCCTATGAGAGACCAAAAATCAGGCTCCCAGACCCCATGACAGCATAAAGACCCTCACTGATATCTGTTTAAAACTTTGTATGTGCCGCCTCTACAATTACTTAAAACTCATCCTGTGGGAACACTGATTCCAAAATTTCTAACAACCTTTAGAAAATATTTCTTTGCCTCCTTCTTTCAGGGTAAATTATTGCCATTTGGAGGTTGCAGAGCATGACCCTGCCTGTGCTGGCTCTTCTTTGGAGACAGAATTGAGAGAGGCACATGAAGAGAAGCAAGTGTTTTCTGAGCTGCACTCTTCCCGGGCAACAGACAATTCTGTCTGGGTCAGGAAAAAGTCACCTCCTCAAATGGAAATGTATAAAACGCTGTGGCTTGTAGGACCAGCTCATACAGCCTCTAACTGAACGTTTTATAATTTATGTGAAGATCAACTTAAGACATTTAAATACTTCACTGCAAAAGGTGCAAGAGTAGACATCTTTCCATTGTTTTGCTCTAAAGATGTCTCACTGGGAGGGGAAGCCCTTGGAGGACAGCAAGAGACCTGCTGGTGCTAACCATGGGCTGGAGAGCCCTGGGGTCATGTTTTACATCTGGACAGGGAGTCTGCTGCCCACATTAACATCCCCCAGCCACAACACTGTGCCTGTACCCATACATTAACTGCTGTTACTGCCTGTTACAGCCCATAAACAGCACAGTGAGAACTGAACCCTGTGCCATTAGCAGCTGAACTGGGCACTGTGGAGGCAGAAAGGGCTGCTCCATTGGCAGTGGAATCTCACAGAGCTGCTTCTGCTGTCACCTCTCCCCAGCCTTCTCCACCACTCAGGGCAGAAGGATTAGGCTGCCTTGCACTCTTCTCCCTGTTTGCTCTCCAGGTGGTTTACTTACTCATCTCCTTTTTATTCACTGTCTCACTGAAATTTATTTCTATCCCGCAGCCGGTGGTGGTGGAAACAGATGAGACATAAAGGAAGTTGCTTTTGTACAGAGAAGGAAAGAAAACAGTCTGTAAATAGAGCATGATATTAACAGGCTGATGCCTGACACTAAGCAAAAATAGCATCTTCTCCAAGAAACTTAATTTGCTGTAAAGATCACCAGATATGTGAGGATCTTTGATCTTCACAATTATTCACCCATGAAGCATCTTGATCTAAATGGCCAACACATTTCCTTTCAGGATAGCAATGAGGACTTCTCTTTAAAAGGGGATAATCATTTGTCAAACATGTTTAAGGGAAGAACTGACATTAGGAAGTGAAATAGACACAAAAATAGAGCATAATCAGTGTCAAAGTAGAAAATTAACATGTAAATTAATAAAAGTAGGAGTTTAGAATATGAATGTAATGAGTGCAAAGCAGACTATGATATGCTCCTTTTCTGTCAGCATGCTGGCTCCTCGGGAGAAACACAGCTGGTACTTTTGTTTCTTCAGCAGCCCCCCCTTGTACACGCAGAAGAAGTGGTCTCACTTTATATCCTGTTTATTGATGAGAAACTGAATGCAATAAGAAACAAGCATTGTCAAAATATTTGGGCTTTAGAAAATCTTGCTTTAACTTCTATAAAGCTTGGAGTCAAAATGCAGCTGCAGGCAGCCTATGCTACAAAATGCCCCTAGTCTGCATCTGGGCCAGCACAAGAAGGTCTGTGTGGGGCTGGCAGCCCTTGGTGCACACCTGCAAGCTTTGTCACTTCACACACACAGGAGGTCAGTTCAACTCTGCCTTGCCACAAGCACCACTGAGGCTGTGACAGAAGGGCATTAGCTCCACCAAAAGGGGCAAACGAGGGAACTGGCAGCATGTACTGGCTCTAAGGAAATATGAGCAAGAACTAGAAAAGGTACAGGAGTGATGATTCACCTTTAAACACATCTGAAAGACATGTAACCACTCAGGACCTGAAGTGAGACAAACCAGATGAGTTCTTGGGACCACAGCATAAGGATTGCCAGAGTGAAAGGGGCATCATAAATCTTTGCTTCTTCCAAGCAAAAGCAACAGTGGAGGTGTAGCACCTGGGGAGGTGTAGGCAGCCCTGGGGCTGGGATGGAAACAGCTCTGGCTCACCACATCACCCAGAGATCAGCCTTCACTAGCCAAAAACCTGAGAAGCAGCTGTGCTGCCTGTCCCAAATGTGAACTTGTCATTTGAGAGAGCAGCACAGCTTCTGTGGCTGCTGACCTGCAGTTCAGTCCCCCACTCTGCACAGCTGCTGCTGGACTTCTAGAAAGAGAACAATTAGTCAACAATTTAAGGCTGAAAATCAAAGTACTCAGTGACACAGAACTAGTAAAGTGAGAATTATATTCCTTTTCTCATACGCAGTTCAAGTCTCTGGATGGACTTTGAACAAGCCCACAGCTCCTCAAGTCATGAAGTATCAGAGTAACACTTTCTCTAACCTACCTCAATAGTCATCAGCATTAACTTCAACAGGATGTTCAATATTTTTCATGGATATGTATGTATGTATATATATATATATACATATATGTATGTATAGGTATATGGAGGGCACATACGTATATATGGTATGCAGATTTGTTACATTAAGATTAGAGTCACATCTTCTCAGGCTTCAAAGAAATTATAATTTTAAAACTAGATGTTGAAGTGAACAGAAAATTAACCTAGGTACATTTTGAATGCAATGAGGTTTAAAATAGAAATAACTGTTTGCTATATGAATTTTCCCCTCCAAAATGTGAATCATATGATATAATTGTTTTACCAGTATATAAATAGTTTGGGTTTTTTCTCTGGCACAAGCTATGAATACACTCTTTTTCTATTTCTGTCCTGTGTAAACACATTTTTCTCAGGACTTCCATATTTCAGTACACAGAGGGCATCCTGCAAATAGCACGTTCATGAAGCCAGGCTGATTGCAATAAGCCATTTATATGCAAAGCACTGAAGTTTCAAGCCATGTGCTTTTCATTTTAAGTGTACAGTAAAATTACTACACCTGGACTAAATCCAAACAGAACCTCAAATCCCAGATCATTAACAACTTACTTTATGTGTTTATGCTACAATTCACATCTGAAATGATACCACAAGAAGTCATAAAAATAAAATGCTGTAAAAATACACAGTGCTGTCAAATTGAAATAGCTTTTTAAATAGATGTATTTATCCAACCTTAAACACATTTGTTTCCAAAATTGTGTCAATATCTGCTACAATATTATATTTAAACTTTCACTGATGTTCATCAAGTCAGAACAATCTGATGAGACTCTTCAGCTGTCAGCAAGAATGACATAAATGTCTCAGGTTGGGAGATCCCACCTGGAGCTCTGCATCCAGGTCTGGGCTCCTCAGCACAGCAAAACAGGGACCTGTCAGAGCAAGTCTAGAGGAGGATCACAGACATGATGAGAGGGCTGGAGCACTTCTCCTGTGAGGACAAGACTAAGAGAGCTGAAGTTGTTCAGTCTCAAGAAGATTCCAGGGAGACCTCAGAGCAAGAAAGAAGAATACAGACATTTTTTGTAGGGCCTGTTGTGATAGCAGAAAGGGTAATAGTTTAAAACTGAAAGAGGGCAGATTTAGACTAGATATAAAGAAGAAATTATTTACTGTGAGTGAGGGTGGTGAGGCACTGGAACAGGGTGCCCAGCAAGGTCATTGGAATGGTCAGGGCCAGGCTGGATTGGGCTCTGAACCACTTGGTCTAGAGGGAGGTGCTCCTGCCCATGGCAAGCAGTTGGAAGTCAATGATCTTAAAGGTCCCTTCCATTCAAACCATTCTATGATTCTACACATTACCAGTTTCTGTTTATATATGTATTATGTATTACACACATATACTTAAAATTATAAGACCAATATGATTCTGACACCTTATGGCATTGAGACACTTCATGTATTGCTATATTCATGTCATAAACTGATTTTTCTGACCAATGTAAAAAATTAAGAATTGCAGAAAATACAATTTTCTTGTACAGAAGCCATTTCTGTTTTCTTCCTGAAACAACTGCCCATAATCAATATCACTATAAATTACATCAAGAAGTTCAACAACTCTTTCTTCAAGAACTCTTTCTTTCCCATTCTTTCTTCTAGGAAGTTAGGGACTACTTTTTACTTTCTTTTAAATAAATTTTATTTCTATTCAGTGTCGAGTGATATTTCACAACATAACAAAGGAAACATTTAGTTTCTAAGATGACAAAGGCTTTGATTTTTCAATGATGTGTCTCCTTGTTTTCCCAGCTGAAATTATTCACTGAAGGTGTACATCATTTTTATTCCATATTCAACCAAACTCTCTGACACAAATTTACTACATCTTAATGGATTGTCTGTATTATTTGATACAACAAGTTATGCAAAAACACTCAATATAGGCCAGTAGAAGAATGAAAAAGAGAAACAAATGTTCAGATCTCATCCACGCCCTGTATCTAGAATGATTATCTCACACCAGGGTCTCATCTGCCTCAAGTTTGAGTTTAGGAAGAGAATAAATAAATTAACATCATCTTTGAAAGCTAAGGGGGGCAATACTAACACATGAAATCCTGGAAAAAAGCAATGTCTGACCATAATCTCTATATATATGAAAACAATTACTGATAATTTGTATAGTCATTATCTGATAAAGGACTTTAATGATCTCTGCTCTAGAAACTCTTTCAGGAATGGCCTTGATAGGGAGTCAGAGGATTTTAGGATGCCTGATGGAACACAATTCATGTCTTTTCTACATTTCTTCAATGACAGTGACATTTTTCAGAGCAAAAAAGAATTTATTCCTTTTGAAGAAAAAAAAAAGCTAGATATACAGGAATAAGATCTACCAGCTCTTCATGCCAAATATAATCATACTTATGAAACGGATCTATTTAGGAAATATAATACCACTAAACCAGTTGTTATAGTTGATTAATCCAAGCCCTTCTTGTTAAAAACAGATGGCACATGTAAGAATAACAAAACACATTCTGAAGGGATTCTGATGAGAAAGTCCATTAACTTTCATTAGTTTCTTATATATACAGAACAGTAACAGCTGGACCACAAATAATTATAAAATATAAACAAAATGGAAGGCTGAAAGCAGAGACCAATTCACAATATGTATGGACAAGTACTTTTACAGATTTTGAGCAGATTTCAGCTCAGGATTCTCCTGGTCCTCACATTAAAAAATTAAATCCTCTTTTTGAAACATCATCTGGAAATGTATCTATGAAGAGAGGCAGCATTTTCCATTTTCATGAGTTCCTAAAGTGATTGTATTTGACTGTACTGAACTGATGTCCACTTATCCAGCCTTTCATGATGGCCTGATTGAGGCCTCATTGCATATCCTTTACCTAAGTTGGATGGTGTGTTAAATGAGAGCTTGGAAAACATTCAGTTAGTAATAATGCTACTTCAGTGTCCTATAAGATAAAATGCCTGGAATGAAAGAAAATTGACAGGAGAAGGGAAATTATGAACTCTGCTGAGGGGCCCGAAACGCACACCTTTATCGAAGGCAATGAGAGCAGTGGGAGCTGCACAAGGGAGGAAACAGCAAAACATACTGTGACCATTTGAAAAACATCATTTCATGTCTGAAAAGCAGGAAGTCAGAGCTGAGGCCAACCAGGGCACCGTTCAGCAGCTGCAGATGGTTTTTCCATACCATGGACTGGAAGGAGGAAGCACCAGAGATGGGCAGCACAGACCATATGTCAATAGCCCCATGCAGCCTGTTCCTCTGGGAGCCACCACGGTGGTGACCACGTCCCACCCTGCTGCAAAACACCCACAGCACTACACATCTCCCACCAGCAAATGGCAACATGGGACACCAGTCTCCCCAGGGTCCCAAGCCATTATGCTCCAGTGCAGCAGCCCAGCCCCAGCCCAATATCCCTCATCCAGAAGTCTGGGTGTGAATCCCGTTGCTCCTCATGTACCCCATACAAAAGCTCATCAGCATGGTACAGCCATAGACACTCTGCCAGTATTTCCCACTGCAGCATTAATGCCCAGGGAATGTGCCCCTGCTCCTTGGGCAGGGACACTGCTGAAGGATGGGCAGAAACTACCACAGTGTCCACCATGGAGGCAGACAAGGCCTCCTGCATCCAGCAAAACCAGGGCACTGCTCCAAGCACCCTTCTCACTCAGGAAGTGAAGAGAACACTGTAAATAATTGCTAAACTTCATCCCACTTCAGTCTGGATCAAAATGTACTGCCTTTCTGCAGCTATGAGAGCTCTCTTCCTTTCTGCACAGCGCTTACAACACCTCCAGACAGGGCGCCAAGTAAGAACTAGACCAATTTTTTTGGAAGCCCCAAAATCATCACGTGAGTTCTTAGTGAAGAAATTTACATTTCCTCTTCATAATAAGCATTCAAGGAGGAAAAAACAACATCTGGAACTGAGTCCTCTCTGAGATCATGTATCAGGTCACAACCTCAATATCCTTCAACTTTCAAAAGGGGAACAGTTTACAATTTAGCCTTTTTCCTATGAAGTCCTTTTAGTTTCCTTCCTATTACCCTTCTCTCTGACATACATATTTTAAGAAATTCAACTGCATGGGTCTCCTGGCCTTACCTGAGGCAGGTATCTCCCTCTGCCTCTCTCCTGGCTGTAGTCCTGTCTCCTGATATGGCCCACTGCCAGGGGAAAATCCCACTGGTTTCCTTCCCAGAAGAGTAAAAAAAAGGAAATTTTGTGTGAAATGGGATGCTACCTGCTAAATTGATGTTCCCAATATACTTCTACCATTTTAGGGTGGATTAAACACTTTGCTTTCCCTGTATCCTGCAGCATGCTGGAGGCAAAAGCTCTCAAAGTTCCCAGAAACACCTCCACAGCAAAGAGGATGACAAGAGAAATTTGGCTATAAGAACAATCTGTGAGAACCTTCAGTCAGAAGCAAAGCATGATGTGAAAAGAGCCAAAGGGAATTTTGGGGAGGAAATAAACATGGTAGTAAAAAACGAAATAAGCATGTGCAAGTTTTGTGCAAGAAACAGCAATGGTTACAGAGTGCAAAGGTTACAGAGTGTATGCAATTGACTTCTCTCTGTTAGAAGTCTGCTTTAAATTCCTATTTAACAAGAACTGTAGCTTTGCTTTGATTTTCTCTGATCACAATATTATTATGGAAAATAACAAATTTGCATTTAGAACACATCTGGAAGAATTATCTTCTCCAGTTGGCCTTGATGATAAATTCAGACATGGAATACTTTCATACTCTTATTATCTGTTTTCTTAAGCATTAGCATTGCCTGCAAATCCAAATGTACCCTCCTTGGGATAACAGTGCACTTCAGGCTGCCAAGGGGAGAGCTGAAGAAGCATCCACACCTCCTTGAGGGCAGCCTCCATCAGGAGCTGGGAAGAGAACAGGATTTCCTAACTAGGTCTGGAGCTGAAGAGCAGCCTCAGAGCTCAAACAAGTAATCCATGGGGTTAGACAAGGTCATAGGAAGGGTCTCAACAGTGCAGGGAATTACAGTATCACCTTCTGCTATTTCCCAAAGCACATGCACTAGGCAAATTCACATGTAAAATGAAAGGAGGAGTTCTCCTCAAGGCAAGGGCCAGCATTTTTCATGGGTGTAGCCAATATGCTACTCTGACTCTCAGTGTTTAAGCAACAATTACTGGATAAGAGGGGATTTCAACAACCTGCAAGTGCCATAAGGAGTGAACACCAACCTGTCTGACTTTCCCAGCCCTGACATTCACAAGCCAGTGCTTCTCTGAGTTTGCTCACTAACTTCTCACCATGCTGTAGAGTCCATCCAGGTTTCTTTAGCAAGCAGCAAGAGGCAACTCTTGCCAGCTCTGGCCCCTGGCTAGTGCAGAGGCCAGCCCAGCCCACCCGGGCTGAGCAGCTCAGGAACCAGGCTGGCTGCAAAGCCCCGAGGGCTGCCCCAAAGCCCAAGTCCAAAGAACAAAGCTCTACCAGCAGGAGGGCTTCTTACAAACAAACATAAAATTCAACAGAAGAAAACATTTTTACATTTACAGAATTCCATTAAACCCACTGGCAAACTTCCCACCAACTGCAGCAGGATGCCAGGATTTTACCCTTGATATTTTAAGCAAAAATAGCAAAAAAAATCCATATAAATAAGATGAAAAAACCCCAACCATCAAACAAGACACTGAGAGGCCCTTTGGGGACCTTCACCTAGGGACGATCAGACACCCACATACCATTGCAATGTCCTTGGTAGGCCCAAGTGCTGTCTCACGCTTTTCTTCTTCAGCCATGTAAACACTATAGTGACATCTCCAGAGATAGGAAACCATCTCTCTCTTTCCCCAGGGATCCTGTGGACATCTGATTTAAAATGGTGCTGTTTTCTTGGGACTCTTCACAGGGATGCAGGAGATGCTGCTGAATGGCTGGAGTGGAGCTGCCTATCACCCACCCCAAGGGAGCACCATGCCAGAGACAGCAACGGAAGAGCTGGTTCCTGGAGAGTTTTTTCCAACTACAAGTCTAGACAGGAAGCTTGAAAGAAAAAGAGTTGCTTCATAGAGGTTCAGATTTGATTTTTTCCTTTTCAATTAAAAGGATATTCCTTTTACATGATATCATATATTCTATATATGATAGACAAGACAGAGTGACTCAGGCACATTAAAACTTGTGCTTTCCTTTTATATTTCCATGACACAATAAAAGCTATTCATATTTTTTTAAGCGCCTACACCTAAACAATTTCTGGAAAATGACACAGCAAATTTTTTATCCAAGTGCTATGTTGAATTAGAATTAAGATTATGTTAAAGTAATAATTAAGATAATTTACTCATTATAAGTCAATTAAAAATAGAAAGATAAGTGCCACATTTGGATTTCCTCTGAAACAAGTACAATTACCCATATAAAAGTGAAATTGAAGTGTAAATTGGAAATTAAAACATCAAGCATTGCTGCAGAAATGTATAGGAAGGACACCAAAGGAGCAACTATGGACTTTAATCTCCTCAGGTTATAAATGGTTTACATGGCCCAGACACTACTAGAATGAGCTGTTGTTTACATAGCAATCTGAGGCCCTGATTGCTTTGTGGTGTGATTTCTTTCCTTCTCCTTAGGTAAGAGATCTCTGGCACTACATCCAGGTCTGATAAAACATTACAAACAAACAAACACATTAGCAAGAGAAAGAAAAATAAGAACTGAGCAAAATGGTGGTGACAATGATTGTATTTCCCACTATTTCAGTCACTAGTAAGTAGGAAAGAAGCTAGAAGTGGTATTTGGGAAAAAAACACTTCATATATCAGTGTTTTGAGGAGTAGAGGGAGTAGCTAGATCAGAGTTTGAGGAAGTAGTAGACAAATTTCAATTTGTGGGATTCTCCAGCTGCAATCAAAATGCAGGCTGCAAAGTTGCAAATGGGGAATAGGAACAATATACCAAAAACCAAAAGGTGAAAGGACATCCCAGTGACACTACTAGGGCCTTCAAATGCCTCAACAGGTCTGGTTGATGTAAAAAGTTGCACTTTATTTATGCACTTAAGCAGGTTAGTGGTGTAGTCCCCAGACATTTGCTTCAACCTTGACTTCAGCAGTGCATCCTGGTGAGCCTGCCCATGGCAGGGAGTTGGACAAGATGATTTTTCAAGGTCCCTTCCAACCCAAATCATTCTACGAGTCTATGTTCCTGTCCTTAGCATCTGATCTACTTGTTTACAAAAAACCCCACTGCAGTCAGCATTCATCCCAGAGACCTGCAAGGCCAGCCCAAAAGTGAAGAGCAAGGAGAGCTGCATGGGGAGGCAAAGGTGGCTGAGAAGGCTTTGCCACAGCAGCAGCCCACAAGGAGCAGGCTGCCCCCACAACATTAAAACTCACTCTAGTTGTACTTGCATAACAGATGGAAGCTGAAGTGCTGCCTGCAAAGTACTGGTGTTCTCTCAAGGCACTGTTATTATGTAGATAAGAAACGGAAAAGTATGTTGTTTACTATAAGCTCTGCTTCAGGGACACTTTTTTAGTCATATCTTACTATCCAGTTAATAATCATGTTGAAGTTGCTGTGCTGAATCAAGGGCAAGGTACAAGCCAAGCAACTGTAATGCAGATCTCTGAAACTGGACCCCAAGAATATTTCTTTTCATATATCAGAGGCAAGGATCTTCTATCAAAACGGGCAGCAAAAGTTTGCACTTCTTATTTTGTAGTACTAGAAGAGCAAGAGCAACACTGGAATAACCAGACGAAGTAAAAAAATTCCAGCATCAGAAAATTTAGTTCACAATTTGTGTGGGACGTTATAAAATATCCAGAAAAAAATGGTTTCCATGACCTTAAATATATTTTCATCATTGGGGCATACAGATATAAAGCCTCAAGAATCAGTATTTGGTGTTTTTATTTTGTGAGGCAAGCAAACTACCAGTCAAAACTTGCTGCTCATAAAAGTTACAATAGTAAAATATTTCTCCATTGCAAATATTCTTCAGTTACTAAGTCACTAATAGGAATACTGTAATAAGACTTACACAATTTAACTAACATGGAGATGGAAGTTTTTCTAGTAGAGTTTACTGCTCTTACTGAAGCATTCTTGAAAGCTAAGTGAAAAACAATCCTGTTGTAAAAATTCATTTGAACATAACAAAAGGAATGTTCCTGGAAGAAAATCATTACAGCGCAGATGGTGACCTGCTTGTAAATATGTGATTAGCTAAGGCAAAATTTAGAATAACACTACTTGCTTCTTTCCTTTGAAAGAAAATCATGGGCTTTGAAGGATTTTGCTAAAAGAGGGTGAAGCATTTCAATAGCACTCTGGTAAAATTAATTATTTAATAAGCTTATGATGCCTGAACTCTTTGTCCGAGGAAACAGGTCATTCTTAGGATGGACAGAGTAGGTGGAGGCTAATCTACAAGCTGATCTCAAGGCAGGCTATCGAGCATCCCAAAAGGCATTTCAAGCCAAGATGAAACATGTCCATGGGCATATTTCTAACTGGCATTTGGCAAAATCCACGCCTGCAGCTTCACTGGTGTGTCACATCCCATGTGCTCACAGCATCTGTCCCAGGGCAAAGGGCTCCCTCCTACTCTGCATCACATGAGCTTTATTCTGAAAGGGTTTTGTGGATGGAGTGATGACCACAGGCACAATCACAAGCTCCTGCAGAATCTGCAAGCACCGCCAAGACAAATTGCTCCTGGAGGTGCTGGGTTTTGCTTCATGAAGATGCCTTTGCTTCCTGTTAGCCAAGACAAGCACTGGTCCTCAGTGTGGAAAGAGGGCAAGGATGGAGCAGGTACTGAGACTCCTCTGGCAGAGGGATTGTCTTTGATGTTTGCAGCTCCTCTTATCTGTTTTTATCTTCTTTTTGTTGCTACTGCTGCCTGTCATTATATATTATTTCCTTACCGAATATTTTGCTTTGTGGTTTAGTCAAAACAGATGCAGTCAGCAATACTTATTCAGTTTAGCCTAACATAAATGTTTAAGGAGGCTCACTGCTGGGCCACATTTATGTTGTAATATATAAATTAATAACATAAACCCAGCTAACTGGAAGAAAGGATAAAAAGGATAAAAAATTAGTAAGAAAAGCAGAATAACAAAACAGGTGAATTGATTCACTTTGAGCTCATTGTTTCTACTACTTTGAAGGTTTCTTGCTCCTTCTGGCTGTTGCAGTTACCCCCCCTGCAGCCTGACAGCTTCCACCACAGCAGGTGGCTCGTGCTATGCAAGTTTACACAAAGATCAAGGGCTTGAGGGATGCAGAGTCTCCTGAGTAATTCCAGATTTGCTGGGGTAACTTCAGCTACATTGATAGATGAGAATTTGATCCTCTGTCCTTAAAGAGATTAGTTTTACGAAAGAGTTATGCAATTCAGAAAAATGAAGGCTGTGGTCCCACATTCTTCTTCTCCTGTTTTACTGTATTTAGCCAGCCTGTCATACCACAGTTGTATGTGATAAACAACTGAAATGTTCAAGTCTACCCAGGGCATTTTATAGTGCAAGGGGGTATGCATGGGCAATTGCTGCTTCCATATATGATGCAGTGTTTTCAAACACTGTGACACCAGTGGCCAAAGTCAGCATGCTGACAATAAACGCACCAGCACCTAAATTAAGTAATTAAAATGTTCTGTATTGCAAAAATCCCATCAACCTCAAAATTTAAGGCTGCCTTCACAGCTGTTTGTGCCTGATGAATTCCCATAATCTCTTAAATAGGCTTTCTCCACATATCTTTGCCTGACAGAGTCAGAGAATTAAGTTTCTATCATTCCAATAACACCAAGACTTTTTCTTCAGTCTTTTCAACAGTGGATGATGTATGTTTGCTGCATATCGTCACCATCCTTCTGAGCTTTACTGAAGTATGCTACAAAATCCCAGAGTGGATTCTTCTTACAAATGTATTTTTGCTTCACTAATCTCTGCAAAAAAAAAGAAAAAAAGAGAAAAAGAAAAAAAAAAGAGAGCAAAAAACTCTACTAGAGCTCATATTTGACTTTCTTTTCCACAAAGAGGATTTTCCCCCATTGCTTACAAGAGACGACACCTCGTTCACCTGAAAATGGATGGGAGTCTTGGGGAATCCAATGACATTATAGAAAGGCAAAACAGAGCTATGATATGACACCACTTCCTGCAACTTAATGCTTTTGAGCCATCTTTCATCATCCAGGAGACTTAAATATGGGAGAGATCATCCAGAGAGGAGACCCAGAGACCCCATGGAGCAGGGATGGTGCAAAAACAGGTAGCTGGCAGGTGTCACCTGTGGTGCCACCCATCTGGGACCTGGCAGCAGAGCAGCACAGACTCCCATCTATCTCCTTCTTCCCTTCTTTGCAGCCCTCTTGCTCCCCATTGCAGCTCTGACCTCCCTGTTGGCAACTACAAGGACTTCTCCATCAGGGAGAGGCTGTCCCTCTCCACGAATCCAGAACACAAAACCCACAGACATGCAGTCCCAACTCCTTGCTGGAGTTCTGCCACAAGTGACCTGATGGTAATGAAGTGAGGACTTGCAACAAAATGGAATTGGAAACAATGAAGTTTTATGCCCTGGAACAAGTTATTAATTGTAGGCGACCGATGTTGTAAGTAAGCATAGTAACTTGAGACCAGATAGACATTATTACTAACAATCTGAGCCAATGCCATGCCCTGAACCTGAGGCTAATCATGAAAGTATTTCTCTCACACCCACTCACTACAACAATAAATGCAGCCAAGTGTAATAAATTACCCTTTTTTTGTTGATCTGCCTATGTCCAGAGTTTGCTGTCTTTCTGTTAAGATAATTCCAACAAGAACAGCATAAATACTTCTCTAACTGACACACTATCAGTAATTGCACTTCTTGAGAATTATTTTGCTGGTTTTACCACCCAAGAAGATATTAATAGATACATAGGAACATCGAAAAGAAGAAGAAAGATCAATGCATTAAAAAACTGAGCACAACCAGGTCTTTTAGGTAAACATACGTACTCCAGCCTCCCGCTGGTAACACACAATTTTCTGGAAAGGTTACACACTTCACATGAAAGTCTTAGTTGTAATGTGTGCCAACTTAATGTTTCAGCACAGCTCCTCTGTCCCACTGTGGTCCCAGGCCTCAGCCAGCTCTCCAAGCTCACAGAGTAGTTGTGCCTGACCTCCTGCCCCGTCTCCTTCCCTGGCCTGTTCTGGCCATACTTCATCTCATCCCTGGCACCCACACGTGCTCAGGCCCACGGCAATGAGGTCAGTCAGCATCGTGAAGCCCAGGTTCATCAAACCTGCTGTGCTTGACTTACTGCAGCTCTCATGGCCTTTTCCATGATGGTCCAGCCAACAAGAGTTTTCTCCTCTCAAAATCAGTGCCTGGCTATTTTCCTTGTCACCTCTCCTCTTGAGAAGATTGGTTTGTGATGGTAACAATTCAATGAATTCACCAAAAGTCTTCAAAAGCATTTATCAGAGCTTGTCCCAGCCTGGACAAATGTTATTTAGCAACTCTCTTATACAGAGCTTTTCCCTCTGAATTTAATGCTTAAAGCAATCATCCATTTTGGATGATACAGGTGCTCAAGTAACAAAAACAGGCTTAGTGGGGAAATGTGCTACAATGAAAAATGCTTGAGGGTATGAATTGCATTATGAAGGTTAATCATCTACCAGTTAGCAAAAGCAGCTCTTTTTTGCATTAAACTGTCTGCAGTAACATAAAATGCAGCGTTGGAATGTAGAAAACGCACCAAAATGCCACAAAAAATTTTTCATATCCATGAATACGTATTTTCCATCCCAAATGAAACTATTGCTTCCTTGAAAGAAACAGATGTTATGGCAAAGCTGGCTTCTCTTTTACACTGATAGTTTTTGTCAATTTAAAAAATTTTAGCTAGTATTCAAGGATACAATTTTGATCAGTCACTGCTTTACCATGGAAATTTAAGGAAAAATCTTCCCAAGATGATGGATCTTAATCACAGCAGGGAAAAAGAATATTTTGTGCTACTTCTTTAGAAACAGTGACAAAATTATAAGAAAATAAACTGAGGTAGACTGGCAGCTCAATTGCACAGCACCATTTTTAAACCATTTTATGGTTTAAAATATAACATTGCTCAGTACTCTACTTTGGCCTAAATTGATACAGCAAGACAATTTAAAAACTCAATGTTTTCATTTTATTGTACTTCTCCTTTGAAATTCCTGACTAGTCAGTATTGAGTAGTAACACAGTGGTCAGAAAGCATGCCTAAAATATTATGACAGCAATATTACTTTTCCATTTGTCACTTGCAATAAAGTGAGATGATACAAAAAGATCACCACTGTTTTTTCTTAACTTCTGTTTGTGGTAGTTGAAAACATCTGTCCTACACACAGAGGTGCAGCACAGAGTCAGCTCACACAGCATGAAACGTCAACTCTTTCCAGGCCAAGCAGATGCAAAAACAGAGGGGCTTATCACTGGAGTCTTAAAAGTGCAGAGTTGCCTGCCTGACCCTGCATGCTAAGTACCAAGAGCAGTGTGAATAACACCAATTTTAACAGATAAAACTCTGAAATTTGCTAGTGATGATCTACACTTCACTATGGACTCTTTCATTCCTAATCCACTTATAGCAAAAACTATGAAAATACACCCAGGAAGAGTCTTTGACCATGGGTGGTTCCACGCTCCGTGATATTCATCCTGCACACTGCTGGATAAGACAGCAATTGAAATTTGATCCAGGCCAGGAACAGACACACAACTACATTTTTGTTGAATAAGCCAAATCATTATACTGTTATGCAGGCTGCAGAAGGCCAGAACATCTGACACAGAGAAATGTTGCTGGCATAAGGTTAACTCCTAAATGTTTAAAGAGCAGAAGTCAACATTGTATGAGTGCTTTAATCCACATGGCCACAGCATTTCTGTTCTGACAACCAGGACCAAAATGTTAGATGGATTTATGATAGGCCCAGCATTCAGTATGAGTAAAACAAATCTTGCAAGACCAACTCAGTTTGTAAGAAAAGTAATGATTAATCAGGGAATGATCTTGCCTTCAGAAAAGTTACTAAGGTGTTCAGTATACTGCATATGTTTTCCATAACTAGTCCAGACTTTACTTCATAAAAATCTTATGAGACTGGAACTGTTCAGTCAGAAAAGAAACAGAAACTTGAATTTTAGAAATATGGAGAGTCAAGGAAATGAAGACTTGAGCAACAAGCGGGAGGGATGGGGAGGACCTGCCGTAGCCATTCACCCTCCTTGTGTGCTCAGTCAAGTCTGTAGGAAACAAAACAGTGTCCTCTACTCCTATAATGAAAATTATTTCAGACTGATCTCTCTTTTCAATAAAAGTCAGAGTGGAGCTTAGTGCTCTTTAACACAACTATTAACATGTTACTAAGTCCTCAAACAGCATATTTTCAAGGAAGTTTCAGGTAGGAATTACCATTCTGTGGAGCAGCCTAAGATGACTGTTAATGTTCTGTACTTGTCAGTCATCCTCCATACACCAACATGAACAGAACTAAAAACAGCAACACAATTTTAGAGAAGGATATTCTCCACTGTAAACAGTTTATAAATTAAGGGAGGTTTTTAGATTGAGTATATATCACCAGCAGAGCCAGTTAAATATGGCACAAAGTAAATTGTCCATTAAAACAAAAGAAAACCTTCCACATTTTCTCAGCCTGCTAGAAAGAAAAATTACTGAAATTGTTCTTTTTTCTATCTCTGTTTAAAGTGTCATTGGACTGAACTCTGGATAACACCCAGGAATCTGGAGCCTCCTCTCTGACTCAATGTATATTTTCTAGAATGGAACTGGAATTAGCACAAAGCTTCATGCTTCACATAACCTGCCCTTAAGTTACAAGCAATACATTACAAAATATTCAAAAATTACTCCTTTCCTGCTTAAATAAATATATAGATAAATAAATAAATAAACAAAGCCCACAGTAACAATAGCTGATAGTGGAAACGCACAGAACATATACACAGATTTTTATCTGCAGTATGATCAGTCCAAACTACAAATCCCAAGATTGTCTTCTAGTAAACACCCCACCTTGATGTAACTTCCCTAGGGGCATATCCATGTTACTTCTAAGATGCAGGCAGAGCAGCATGTTGTGAAACATAAGAAACATATGGTTTGTGGTTCATGCCTATGCCCTGTTTGACAGTCACGGGTTTAATAAAAGCTGGTTGGCTTAGGTTATATTACTGGTGCAAAACCAATCAGACATAGTTGGGCACGTGCACATGTCCTCCTGGGCAGGGATCCCAATACATGGTGTGTGTGTGCAGGAAATGTCTGTGTGTGGTACGTGTGAACACTCTCTGTTCTTGCTGGTGCTTAAGGAGAGATCCAAGGTAAAAGACAGCAGTCATTGAACCACAGGGAGAAGCAAGGCTAGGCAAAGGAAAAGATAATGAAGAAAAAAAAGGAGGGAATTTGGAATACAGAATAAAGGGAGGAAATGAAAAACTGACGGAACGCATAGCAGAAGGATAAATCTGTGGCGAACGTACAGGACAAAGAGTCCTTGCCAAGCACCATGTGTAACCACAGTCACATCTTCCCTTATTATTTCAGTTAACACATCTGCCAAGCAAGGGAAATACTGAGCTAAGGCAGGTAGGAAGGATTGCAGAGAGTCCTGCGAGTTACGCTGCTGATTGCTGTTAGCACAAAATGAACTAAAGGTGTCCCAACCTTTTTGGTTCAAAAGCCAAATAAAGCCCATGATTTTGAAGAGGTCAGAGCTACAATGAACACCTGCTGACAAGACTTTTGCCTTGTTTTGATCTGCACCCCAAAACCACCAGGGAGGGGCTATGGGGAGGCAGGGGCACCACTGCTGCTTGGCAGGGACATCGGGTGACAGGGGCCAGTGGGGACAAATGAAAGCAGTCCTCAGCCTGTCTGCTCTCAATGGCACCAGCAGCTATTCCTACCTGCCCACACTCAGCTTCTCCTTTCCTTCTTCTGCCACCAACGACTCAGGGTGGTGGAACTCAAAGCAATCACCTGAAAAAAATCTCCTCTTGGCTCCTTCCTTGGCTACTTCCATAGAGATGCAAGAGTTTGAGGAGCTCAAACCCCATTCTCCCTCTGTTGAACCCAGTACAGCAGGGGAGCAGAGGAGCTGGGCAGGGTGCAGGTTGCTGGGTCCCCAGCTCACACTGTGGCTACAGCTGTAAGCCCAGCAGCAGCCACACCACAAGTGCCAACACCCTGCTTTGTGTTTTCCCAGGAAGGACTTCCCCCAGTGCAGTTTGGGAATCTCATTTTGTACCCAATGAAGTTTTTTCTCCAAAACGAAGTTGTCTAAAGGTGCCAAAAGTGACAACTACCCAGTCCTAAGTAAAGGAAGCCCCAAGCAACCCAGTAGCATTTGCTCACTTCCATTGCAATCCCAAAAATAGCTGTTGCTCCAGAAACTACTTCAGGCCTCTTCAGAGCAGCTGTGGATCTGAAAGCTGTCTTTTTGCTTTTCCACGGTATCTCTGCTGACCTAGCCAGCAACCCAGTCTCCTAATTTGGTAGCAATCCTCTGGCTTCTCCTGCTGTGGGCTGTGTGTTTGCTTGCAGACCAAAGAAACTGCTGCCAGGCAAGGATCTGTTTCAGCACAGCAAAGGGCAGGGGAGGAGTATTTCTGGGATGACGAAACCTGCACCCCAGACATCTTGGACCCACATGCAGTAAAAGAGTAAAGAAGCATGAGAAAAGAATGTGTTGTTGGGTATGGCCCAGGCCACAAATAAGACCCTTAATAAAGAATATGCACCATTGATACCTAATTTTGCCTCACAAAATAAAGTTCTTTAACATTCTGGGGAAAGACACATCCTCTTCCACCTTTCCAGCTCACATCACCCCTTGGTTCAGGGAAGCTCTTGTCTCTGAGGCACACATGCTACTCAGCAAGTTACGGGGTTTACATCTCAGCTGGACTGAAAAAGGGCAGCTATGGAAAACACCCCGAATTTTCAGCCAGGTTGTCACAGCACTGAATCGGGTAGGGCAAGACCCTGAATCTGGCTTCTCACATCCAGATGATGGGGTGGGAGAGGTCCACCACTACTAATTCATAAGGGTTTTTTTGCTCTCCTATCTGTATTTGCCAGCAAGAACCCTACCCTAGATCCAAAAAAATACACAACATAGAAAGTTTCTGCTTGTGTAATTAGAAATTTCTGATCTAAAACATATTTTAAAAAATTTGCAGCCATCTCTACAAAAGTTTCTCCTTTTGTACTCACAGTCGCAGCATGACCTCTGTAAGTGTGCAATAGCTTCAGGATGAGTGTGAATTTTAGCGTGCTTCTCCTGAAAAAAGCACATACAAACATGAAGGCAGAAAGCAATTCTCCCTATACTTCAGCTGCAAGGACCCTCTGTGCAAGTACTAAGAAGTAACTGCAAAGAGTCCTTTTTCCCCCATGGGATGGAAACACATAAATTCCAAATAATTCAAGGTAAGCCAGAGAGCAAAATCGCCCAGGCAGAATAAGAAATTCCAGCTGCACGCTGACCGCAACAAAAATCAAGACAACTGTTCAAAGAGCTGTGCCAGGCATCCAGATGCTGCTGCTGGCACCAGAAGATCTTCCACAGTCCGACAGCAGCTGGTTCCAGGGATGGCAGCCAAAGCCTGCACGTAAATTAGAGAAAAGGAGAGAGAGAGAGGGAAAACTGACAGCTCACTCCCAGATCAGTACCATTCCTACTATACGGGCATATGCATGTTAATTACTAATCATTTTTATATTAAAAAAACAAAACTGATACCAGAGCCTATGACCTTGGAACGAATAGGACTGACATCTGCAAAAACCTCACTGTTCATGTAGGCAGGGCTACTGCAGGCAAATCTTCAGGATACATAGATGAGATAAAAAAACTGCTTGAGAGCATGGACCCAGAGCCTTCCCTCAAGTTTTTCACTATTTCTGCAAAGTGCTTTGTTTTAAAATGTTCACTTCTCTTACACTTACTGGAGCAATCAGGGGTTTTCAAATGTTCTGTGCATCTGTAGCTATCCCCCTTCCTCTCAAACTGCTGCCTACTTTCTGCTGCTGACACCCTCCTTCAGCCTCCGGGCACATGGTTTGGGCACTGCATCAAGGAATTGCCTCAAACTGAATGACTGCTATGCATCAAGAAATTGGGGGCAACTTGAAATGCCCCTGTAATTAACTGTCCCCAAGGTATTCTTCCCAGGCAGTTTCACACATGCTTGTGGCTCAGAAAACCTGTATTGTATATATTCCTCCCACTCCCAGCAAGTTGAAACTGATAAAACAAGTCACCAAAGTGCGGGAGCTTAAGTTTCCCCTCTGCTTCTACTTTTCTCTGGTGAGATCCCACCTAGAGTACTGTGTCCAGCTCTGGGGGCCCCAGCACAAGACTGACATGGTCCTGTTGGAGTGGGTCCACAAGGCTGCAGCCCCTCTCCTATGAAGTCAGGATAATAGAGCTGGGTTTACTCAGCCTGGAAAAAAGAAGGTTTCAGGGAGACCTCACAGCACCTTCCAGTGCCTGAAAGGGGCTACAGGACAGCTGGGGAGGGACTTTTCCTATGGGCATGTAGTAACATGCAGTAACAGTCTTAAAAAAGAGGGAAAGCTGAAATTGAACATAGAGGAATATTTTTTTATGATGATTGTGATGAGGCACTGGAACAGGTTGCACTGTTGTAGATGATGCAATCCTGGCAGTGTTCAAGGCCAGGCTGGGTGGGGCTTTTAGCTACCTGGTCTAGTGGAAGGCATCCCTGCCCATGACAGGGATCCCATGCCCACTGAATCTTTAAGAGACCTTCACCACAAATCATTCTTTGGTCCTGAAATTCCAAGTAACATGTGGAATTTTCAAATAGAAATAGTGACTGGCAGAGAGTAACTACAAGGATCTGAGTTAGGATCTTCCTCTGGGTACATTTCGAGTAGCCAGAGTTCAGTCACTGTTGTGACGTGGTAGAAAAAAAACTTGTGGATTACATACAGATGGTGACAATTAACTAGGACACTATATTCAAGTTACATAGGTCAGAATGAATTAAGATGGAGCATCACCAGGAGGAAGAAAATGTCCTCTGACATGAAAAGGTTACAGAGGGAAAACTTCCAGGATGGACAGAGTTGGAGTGCAGCCCAGCCAGGGGATCCCATTCCCAGGTCTTTGCTAACAGCAGCAGTAAATCTAATTCTCATGAGAGAGATAAGATTGTCCTTAATAAGGGATGTGTACTGTATTAGCTACAGGATGCATGTTCCTCTCTCTTACATGGAGAAAGGGATACAACAAATACATTGTTCCTGGTAATGTCCTTAGTTATCAAATGACCCAAAAAGAAAAATATTTTTATTTTTCAGTAACTCTCAGTAATATTTCTATTAGTGCCTCCAGTAAAATTAGTCCTGAAATCCTTTGCCCAACCAGAACAGACCACAGGTGTAGCCTGGCCCAGTGTCAGGTCCCCAGCCCCTGCAGACACCCAGAGAGGAGAACAAGGGCACAGTAAGTACAGCCATACAGCACATTCCTGTCCACCCCCCAAAAGAGGAGCCTCTCCAGCTACCCCCATATTTCCAAAATCATAGGGGCTGGTGTGCAGAGAGGAGGACCTGGCCCTATATACCTGTTTGGGGGTATTATCTTAGAACAGATAAGGCTCAATGTCCCTTTGCACATAGAAAAGGTTAGGTGTGCTTCCAAAGTCCATCTTCTGGATGAGTTTCAGTTAGAACAACTTCAGCTTAAGGGCAGGGATGGATCAGGCAACTGCTTCAAAAATTGTCTCTGGTTGCTGTTTCTTCTCTATAACCCCTAATTTTTTTCTCTCTCTTTTTTTGACAGCTACTGAACTGTGTCTACAAAATTACCTGTTGTGAACCTAAGATCTTATTCCTAAGGCTCAGCAAATTGCTTACACCCACTATCAGCAATGAAAAATTAGACATCAGAAACCTGAACCATGCCCAGCTTTTTCCATGTTCTTTTAAGGATCAGATCACAATTATGGTCAAATATATCCCATCCTCAAAACCACAATTAATCCCTCCATCAGATTTTCTCTCAACATTCCAGATCACCAGTGAGCTTCAAATTAACTACTTATTTTGACTAAGTACCTCAGAGGAAGATGCTATTTTCTTCCACTCTGCAGAATAAAAATGTTATTGTTGGAGGCACTGGCAAGCCAGTGTGGTGAAAAGCAGGAAGAGTAATTGTACTCTTACAAATAAGGTCATCACGAGTGAGTCTGGCTGCAGGCATCTCTGCAGGAGTGAAAGGAAGTCCTCTACACCACCAGAGAAGTTTCCCAAGCTCCAGTTGCATCAAGCTAAATAATCCAGTCTCAGAAAAAGAGGATCCTCAAGTCAGAGGCAACATGTGTGTTTCATCACAGCTCCAAGGGGTCCCTGGAGCAAAGGGCCAAGGTATGCTAGTGATCCCTGTTGCACAACATGGAAGAGGCCCTGCCAAAGATGACAAAAATCATGTCTCACCAACCCTTTGTGGGTCCTGCCTGCGTGCTTCAAGTGCATTTGTTTTCTTTCTTGACCAAACCTGATCCTTATAAAAGTCATTATAAATCAACCCCGGCCTAGAATGTTGTTCTGCTAAAAATACAAGTGCTCTTTGGTTCCTCTTATGCCTGCTCAGCAAAATAACACACTGCTGCTGGAGATGCAATGACACGTGCCTAACTGGGCTGCACCAGGGTGGTAGGACAGAGGTTGGGAATGAGCAAACAGGTAAGAGAGGGGACAGAAATTCCTGACTTTGGGGTCATCCTACTTGGAACATCTCCTGCCTCAGGCCCATGGGCTCTGGAGGTGGTGACTTCACAACAGACAAACTGTACTGGAGATGGAGATGTGGCCCTCAAGGGAGTCAGCCAGTAATCCCACCTAGTCAAGCATCTCCTGGAGCCTGTCTTCCTTTAGTAAGAATTCATCTCATCTAAACTGCTCTAGAAACCATCAGCTTCTGCAATCAAAAGGACTGTTCTACTAAACTTACATTTGTATTTTAAATTCATTCTAGTCTTTAACAAGAATTCAAAATTCTTGAAAGTATTCCTCTGCATATATACAGTAATTTATGTGGGTTATATATGATAGAGAAGTTTCTTACAATAGTTTCCCCTTCATTTATCATGTCCTGAACAACTCATTTGCTGGCCCTTGTCCAGAAATAACAGAACTATTCCCATGTTAATGCTGATAAATCTTTCCTTCAAATCATCCTGAATTTTCCTTCCTATTTGATATTATATACACAAGAAAGAAACATGGACAGATATATTAAAATACACTAAATTAAATAATTACAACAAAACAGGAAATAGGTTTACTGCAACTTTATATACTGAAAACAAAGTGTGGTCACATCAAGGCAAAGTCCAGAGCAAGAAGTCAGTCAACTCAGCATGAAATTAAACAAGTATGTAAGGAAGAAGGTCTGCAAGAAGGTCCAGATTTCATCCAGGGATGCAAGTTCAAAGGGGAGGCAAGGTGACAGCTCATGGTCCATAAACCTTTTTGCATACATGGAGAGTAGGAACTAGTCATCAACAGATGTAGTAATAATCATCTTGCAATATCCTACAGAACAAACTGGCTTGCTGAAGGAGCTTGCTGAATGAAGCAAGTGTTCAGGAACTGCAAGAGATTGGTATCTCTAATCTGCAGACTCCAGGATTCTGATTTTCATTCTGCTGTCTCACCTCTGAAAGGAGGAAGAGAAAAATGGGAAAACATCAATCCACTCAACTTCACTTTCCAAGTAAGACCATCTTGGAAGATTAACTGCAGCCCACTTTCAATACAAGGAATCAAAGGATTGTGCAGGAAGGGCTGAGGGGAGTAACTGAAATAATCCAATCATTGGATTCAAATATTGGACCCAGCTCTCAAATCTAATGCCCAACACCCCCCCTGAAAAAAACAAAACAAAACAAAAAACAACCAGGAAGGAAAGAAAAAGTAAGAGCAAAACAAGGGCAATAAGGAAAACCAATGTCATATATTGCCTGAATATTCCAGGAATAAGCCTGGTTATTTATGAATATACATAATTTTGACTAGATAACCAAGTACCATGTAAAAACGATGATGATAACTCTAATGAAACTTTGTTCATGATAGCATAAATGACAAACAAAGGTACAATATTCCATATATACTTTTTCTATTATTTTGTTAGGAATTTATTTTGAAATGGAGTCAGCCAAAACAAATAGCTGCCAAGGATCTCCTCCAGTATATGAGCAATCTGCTTCTAATATTTCCCAGGTTGTAAGCTTGTCTTTAGAGAAAAGGAAAAAAAGAAACAAAGTCCTGTATTTGGATACAAGAAGTCGTATGCAAAATGCTCAGTGTTACCTCTTGCTGCATCATCCCCTATGCTGTACAGGTAAATTCCTCTTCCATTAGAAACATCTGCATCCCATTCAGAGGATGAGAAACCAGCCCGATGCTTCTGTCTGACAGCAATGGCACTCATCCCAGGACAAGCAGGTGATTTTTTTCAGTCTACAGCATTTCATGGTGGCACTGTTCCCTACCACTGCTTATCTTCCAGCTGCAAGTGATAGCGTTTCAAATTTTGAACCAAATAAATCAGAATTAAGATATTACCTGATCCTCTGTATTTTTAGAACTAGGTCAATAGTTATTTTATTCCTGGAGCCAAAGAAGTTTGAGCAAGACAAACTGTGCCCATCAGTGCAAAATTAGTTTTGCATGTGTGTTGGCTTAGATGTCTAGTCCAGCTCCACCATTTTTGTACTTAAATGATTTTGTACTTAAATACATTGTGCTGAAGCGGATAACCTTATTAGATTTTGACCTTCACTACTAACTCTGTCTAGTTACTTTGTTATATCAGAAATGTAAGTTACATGTGTGGTCAGAGGTGTGCATATTGTGCATATAAGCATTCATGCATTTCTGACCCATAAAACCAAATTTCTGCTTTTGCATGTTGTGTCAGAAAAAGAAACCACAATGGAACTGTGCATTTGCCTGATAAAGCCCAGCTCTATTACAGAAAAGGATGCAGTGCCCTTTCCCCTTCTATACAATACAATCAATGAAAAGATAGTTTCTTTGGTAAGAGTTCCCAACCCTATCCTGTCAACACTTACATGAAAAACCTGTTGATCACAGTATTTTCTCCACTCTTGTGGAGCTTTTTTTCTGATTTTTTTCTGCTTTCCTAATGCTTTTCCCTTAACCACTCATATTTTTAACATATCATGTTCCCATTCCAGAATATCAGATGACATGGAGTACCTATTCTGCCTTAAAGTTACGCTTCTATGCCAGCCAAAGGACAGAATTTTGGGTACCAGCAGGTACTCAGCCTTTTGGCTCTTTTTAAAGCCCTTCTTAGCTATGAATAAGTTGAATCAAACATTTAGTCAGGTCATCCAGTCCACAATAACACATCTTCTATTCAGCACAAAAAGGCTAAGGGGAAAAAAAGGATCAAATTTTCAAACAGGTTACATACCTGACATCTGGAACCAGTATATGTAATAAAAATTAGTGTCAGTGTTCATTTGCATTTAATTTTGTACTTATGAAAAAAAATCACAAGCTGATTTATTTCAACTACAAGATGTTGGGGTAGATACAGGAGCAGTTGGCCTCACCAAAGGTCAGCCTGAAACCATGTTCCATTCTTGTCTTAAAGTCTAATACGTTATTCTGGAAATTAATCTGAAGAGCACACAGGGAAATTTTCTTTATGTATCTGCATCTGCGTTTGAAAAAGAGAAAAATGCTAAAGCATAAATACATACTGTTGCCTATTGCCAGTCTATTGCAAAGCACACATTTCAGTCTTCCAAACTGTCAGTGCAGAAAGGTCTCAGATAGGATGGGAACTAGCATGACTCTTCTAATTTGTAAAGCAGTTTATTTAACATTTAAAGATTTGATGTCTCCTCTGTGATTTTTCTGTTACGTTCACATGCATTATTGTCCTTCTGTAAAAATAACTTTATTTATTTTTAAAATATAAACTCTGTATGATGAACAAAAATAGCAGTGTCTCAACTGAATTTCCTGCCACCCCAATTCCAATGTCAAAAGATGTGGAGGAACAAATCAGTAATGACTGTATTTGTGCTCAGATTTCACAAACATGATTAAAAAAGGGTGACAATGGAGACTGTATTTCATCAACCTAACTGCTTTCATCTAACATAAATATTAAAAATTTTTCCTGGCATCCATCACAAAATAATCATTATAGGTTTTCTCCATCATGCATTCAATTAACCAAAGAAATCTCAAGTTCAGTTAAATTCACCCTGCATTACAGAAAGTCAAAAATGCTTTTAATTTGTGCAGTTACAGAGTTTGTAGTCCAGTGAGGACATCTCTGGCACTTGGGTAATCCTCTACATGCAACTTTCCTCTGCCTGATTTGCGAACAATATCCTGGGAGGCAGTGCAGTAGGGACCCAGACCTCTCCTGCTTTGTTGTGTGTACTGAAATGGCAGTAAAGAATAACCATTCAAGAGTTTATAGAAAAGAAGTACAAAGACTGAACACTGTGAAAATGAGGGCAAACTACAAAAACTTCAGTTCCCAATCAATAAATTAAACTCCCTGTTTCAAATCAGCTGATTCTGCAGCAGAAACTTAACTTGATAACAAAGGTCAGCAGATACTACTGGGAACAGAAGCATCAGGAATAAGGTAAGGAAATGCTACTGTCATTTTTGGAGCTCCTTTATACAAATCCACCATCAGAAGCATATAAGAAGCACAATTAAGGAAGAAAATAAACCTGCAAGTATGACATTTCTAGAATTTTTACATTCAATTCTTTACTATAAACTGCTGGAAGTTGAACTGCATGACTATTCGCCTGAAGCACTATAAAAGAGCCTTAGATGTCTTCAACTCCAAATGAAACTACTAAACCTCAGGAAGAAAAGAGGAAAAAGAAAAAAGAGAAACATTTCTGGCATAATATTCTGTTCAGAAGCTGACTAAGTTCAAAGCCTTAACGGACTATAGTAAGCATCCTGTAACAACTTGGCATATTCGGGGCTCCACAAGAAGACTGCTTAAGTTAGAATTTCAGAGAGAGAACTTCACAAAATACCTTCTGTGGACATTCAGCCTGGGGTATGGGAGTTGTCTTTTAAAGCTGGTAACATGCTCTATAGGCTATTGATTTTCACAATTATTTTGGACTAAACACATGTCAGTGACAGACAGCTGCTTCTAACTATTATGAAGAGCAATTAAACAGCAAAGCAGCAGAGACCCAAGAACCATTTTCTTTATTCCCTTATTGACTATGTGATAGGAGAGCCACAAAAAAACCAATCATCCTGGGCTGTAAGACAAATGTCATCTTAATATCAACTGTAGATGTCTGGGTTCATTTAGTATTCAGAAATGTGATGAAACCCCAGTAGATATATTAATTGCTGCAGGAATTTAGATGAATTCCTGCATGAATGTCCTTCAACAGTGTCACTCCTTATCCCTTCTTTGCTGGCTGTTGAGGTTGCAAATACTTGGAGCAGAGAGAGAAAATAAATTCCAATATCTTCTGATCTGGGAGGATATGAAGCAGAACACTAAACAGGCTCAGACAGTTGCCACCTCCTCTGTCCCACAAAGTCTCAGGAAACATTAGCCTATACCATCTGACAGCCTATCCAGAACTTGAGAGATAGACAGATAGATAGATAGATAGATAGATAGATAGATAGATAGATAGATAGANGCCTCCCAGCGACCTGACACAGGGGCACAAGGTTTCAGCTATAGTTTCTCAAAAGCTGTGTCTGTGCAGCCCCCCTCTCTCAGCAGTGTGAAGTCAGTGGGAGAAAATCCCAGAACTCAAGCATCAAAAGAAACCACATTTACACTCAGCGTTCCAGGAAAAAAAGAAAAGAAGACAAACAATGCTGTAACAAATATTCAACAGGGTCCTTAAGGAAACGAACATAATTCATAACCTTTACATACCACCTCACCTCAGGGTTCCTGCCTATCCCACCAGTTTGTAAAGAAATAGGAGGAACATGTCAGTTGAGACACGCAGCCTGAGCCTCAGCAGCTCTGACCACAGGGCCTCTTCATTAGGGTGGCTGATTAATAGCTAATTACCACAGACATTCATCACCTCCCAAGCTATCACAGGAGGGGGCCAGCCCTGTGGGCAGCATATTCTGCCTGCACATGTCTGTACAAGGCTCTGAATGGAGCAGTTTGGGCAGAGAGGTCCCTGTTTTGGGGTACCAGGAACTGCCCTGGCTTGCACGCCCAGGTGCCAACATCTGGGGAGACTGGGAGGGAACCAAGGGCAGCTACAGGTTAGACTGAGAACATGTATGTGCATACATATGCTGTATATTTGTGTATAAAGATGTGCTATATAGATGTCTATATTTGACTTCCATCTTACACAGCTGGAGAGGAGAAACCAACCAGGCCATGGATGGCACTCCTGTTTGTGTCACAGCTGTGTATCCTCTGTCTGTGTTGATCTGTGTGTCTGTGTAACCGTATTTACACACACACACACATTTACAGCGTGCACATGTGCCTCTTGGGGATACCACCAGAGCTGGGGACACAGAGCCACAGCAGCCTCACCTCTCTTTGCCTGTTAGATTCTGCACTCCCTCACTCTGCACATTCTTGAAATGCTACCAGCCCTTCAGAATGCATTTGGAAAATTATTAGTATAGCTTCAAATGTAAAGTGCTGTTGGAAAGCATCAGGCAGTTCTTCTGAAGACTGCATCACCAGGTATCAGCCTGAATCATAAAATGCTTTTCGCAGCTCTTCATGACATCCCTGGATCCATCTGAACAAGCCTAATAACTACAGGGAGCTTCAAATGTCTTTACATAACAATTTGAAATACAAAAATACACTGGCTTACTTTATACTGCTAAAACACTTAAGGTCCCCTCTTCTAGCATCTCAGAAAGCGACCACAGAATCACCCTTCTTTCAATTCTGGATTCTTGTAAAAACAGTTTAACCACCATGATTCAGATCATGTGTACCTGAATGTTGTTAAAGAGCAATATAGATAAAACAAGGAATTGGACTAACTCAAATTTCTTAAGAAATGTATCCGTGTAAGTAACTAGGAAAAGTTCAAGAATTCATACTTATCAAGAAAATAAGGATACACTATAAATACATTTGGGAAAAGAGTTTCCTGCTCTCTGAGAATTCATTTCAGCTGTGGAGTACAATGAGGACATGTTATAGCCAAGAAAACACAGGGGCAACTTATTCACTGGCTCAGAGTGATGGGAAAAGTCTAAGAAAAATGAAAATGAGGAACCAGTTCCTTGATTCTGAGAGTAGACTGCAGCTAGAAATCAGAGGTTTGCTATTAAGTACTAGGTACTGCTTTTCATTAGGGTATAAAAATAGAAGCAATGAACAGATTCTCCTCTTCTAGGTTAAGTTTGGAGAAGTAGTGAGCTCTGGTTCTCAGTGTTACTCAGGATGAGGAAAGCTATACCACGGGACCCAGGATCAGTTGCCCACATGGAGAGTTTTGAGATTGTTCCAATTTCTTGTGGGAATGGGAGTTCTTTGGTGTAGCTTCAGCTCCTGGGAAAAGGTCTGACACAAAGTTCACTGAAGTCTCCCTCTGACTACAGATAGGTAGAAAACTGACTACATCAGGTACAGAAGACTATGCAAGGTCACTATCATTTAAAGAGCAGCAACATCAGGGCCTAATGGGTCACAGCTGGTAAGAGCAGCCTTCATCACAAGGAAGATCCTGAAGGTAGCAAAAGATATTTGGCTATGGGCAGAAAAGCCAAACTGCACAGAAATGCTAGAAGAAGACCAGAGTTTTCACATTCCTGATGCTGAATTCTGCACCAGTCATTATATACAACACTAGCCACAAGTTTCTTCAGAGCTCATGAATTAAAACTAAGAGATACAGACTTATTTGGGACATCAAAAACATACTGGATTAGTACAGTACAAAGCACTGTAAACAGGTACATGCATTTCCCATTTAAGGCTCTAGATATTCTCGTATTCTTAAATTTTTAAGCTGTGTCTTAGACTTCATTTAAGCAAACATAGTCAGGAAAAGAACTGACTGTGCCTGAATTCTCATGACTTAGGACGTACAGCTGCAATCCAGGTTTATAACCTGTCATCTTGTGGTATACCTGTGGCTGCTGCTTCACAAAACCAAAGTGGCAAAAAAACCTCCTATTCTTCCTGACACTATGTTTAAGGTTAGAAACTTTTTTCCTCAGACACAGACCCTTTACAGGTAATCATGTCTTTCCTGAAGGTAAGGGCTCCCAGAGGTCCTTTGTCAAAGCCACTTAAGTTATTGTGAGGATTATGCTTCACCTCCTGCCTAGTGGTACCAACCTGCACCACATGCCACCCACCTCAGAACAGCTATGCACGTACAGCGAGTTCTCCTTAGCAGAAGGATGGCCTGAGATGGACAAAAGTTTCCTTTGGGGTGCTGGAAGTGCTTCCCCAGGAGTGAATGAGCAAGGAAGAGACTGCCATTGAGATTAGTTCAGTTTGCATCAACACCTGTTAATATTAATATAATCAAATTCTTATTTTGCTCCAATTTGAGCCAAGGAACTGTGGGAATTCCAGGCCCAGAAAATTCTCAAAATCTTGTGCATGCAGGCCCAAATACAAAAAAAGAATACAGGGTTCGACTTGAGACCTTGGAAAAGGCTTCCAAGTTTAGAGACCGTAAGTAAAAATGTGAGTTTGTCGTTTAAATAGAAACATATTAAGCTAGGTAGTGGAAAGTTTTAAGGTTTTTAAGTTTGGATATAGAAGTAGTTACAGAAATAGTAGAAGTTTTAAGGTGTAGCAAGTAGTTTGTGCGTCACAGATAAGAAAGCTTGCATTGAGGCAAGAGGTGTGAGACAGTTCAATTAATTATTGGTGTGAAGACATGAACAAACTTTGTGGCAGCAGTTTATTGGCTAATTAACCTTTAAAAGACCTTGTAACTTGTGGTCTTGTGACCACTGACCACAAACTCCTGGTGTATGCGGAGAAGATGTTCTCACCCTTCCATGAGACTGCAGCAATAAATAATGCTTTAAAACATCTTGAAGTGGTCCTGTCTCTCTTAAAGTCTTGACAAGGAACAACTTAATTTGTGCTAAAAAATACATACTTAGCATACAACACTTACACTGTGCTTTAATAGTACCTCCATTACAGAGGATAAAAACCTGTATGTTTCCCATTAAAATAAAAGTGTGCATTCATGCTGAGGTTAGTTCCCAGCACCAATTTTCAGTAGTCTAGCTCAGGAGGTTAAAATCCAAAAAGTAAGCTTTTCACCATTTATGGCTTGTGTTTTCTTGTTTACATTGCACTCTGCCTTCAGAGAGACAAGGCCAGTCAATTAGAGTTTCAGTTCTTCAACATCAGTGCTATGTTACTGTGCATAGGTTTCCAACACTAACAAAATTACTTGTATCCAAAATAAAACTGTTAAATGAAATTAGGAAAAATATTCTATGTTCATAGGAGTAACAGAGCTATTCAGAACAGATTAAATGCCCTGTTTCACATTTTGAAGAATTAATTTAGAAGGCAAACTGCATAAGCCTAAAAAAACTGGGATCTGTCATACCAAATCACAAAAATATAAATCACACCTATCGCACTTTCCTGGTTATTTCTAATCCTAAAAAGGCAAAATTAAATTATATGAGGACAAAGTCACCTTGCTGATTGTTGATAAACAGCTGTATAAGGGTTTCATTAGGCCGTATGGGGATGGGGGCACACTGGGGACATGCATGCACAGGCAGGTCACCCTGCAGGATGCTCTTGTGTGCCCCCTCACAGCAAAATGTTTTAGCTTGTTCTGAACACATTTGTTAATGTTAATCAAAAGCTCGACAGCGAAGGAGAAAAAAAAAAATCCACGTTTCCTAAAAAAGCTATGAAGAAACCCCCAATTGCTGTGTTCTACCCCATGGGAAAGCTCCCAATAGGTCCCCAAATGTGCCTCATGCCTTTATACAACAGGAAATCTAGTTAGATACAAACGCTGACACTCTTGTGTGCTCTATCCAAGAGGTTTCAGGTCATGAAACAGACCTCACTCAGCTAAATAATACACTCATGTTCACAGGACAAACCGCAGCAATACTTTCAAACCACAGCTAATCCTATCCAAATGGGAATGTAATCTGTTTGAATAAATAAGAAATAAAAGGAAGAGTGAAGCCAAGGAATAATGAGCGTTTCTCAGGGCTGTGTGTCCTGGCTGAGTATTTGAAAGTGGGGTTGCATCATTTGTACTGCATATGCTCAGGAAGACGAACTGTGCTCTGTAAGGCAACACGGACAAATGTCTCGGGACAGAAGACTCCATGCGTTAAACTGGGATTTTCTGCCTGCTGGAGAGTGCTCTTTGAAGTTCCTGCAGATGAATTCCTTCTGCAATTGTATTCACACAGGCGCAAACACTTGCATTATGACTTTTTCATCTGCTTCTACAGCCCTAAGCATCAGGCAGAGCCAGTGACAGAATGACCAATTCCACAGCATAAAGTCTGACCGGTGCAGAGCCCCTTGAGCAGCATGCATTAACTTATAGTGATGCCCAAATACTGCATTTCCTAATACTTTTTGCCATAACCATTCAAAATGTTTCAAATGGCTGCAGTGGAGCCTACAGTTACATTGCAACTATTCCTACTGCAAAATGATTCTTATATCCCATGCAGAATGGATGGATATTGCAAAACTGAGCTGGAATCACATGAGTTTTATCTCCAGCACAAAAACTTCTCACTGAGTAAGTCAAAGATAACATATTTGGTATGTGTAATGACAAATAAAAGCACAGTGGGAATTAAGTGCCTTCCCAAAGATGAGGTATTTGGCCACATCGCTCTGCCATGCCAGCTGTGCTGACTGCAAAGGTTACAGCCCTTGGCCTGCCCCACTGCCTGTCATCTCCCCTTCACTGGAGATTAACACCTGCCCTGGACTGCTGGCACAGCTGCTCCCAAGAGTATTCCAGCACCTTTTCAGCAGAAACAGC
Source organism: Trochalopteron elliotii (assembly GCA_024734555.1). NCBI lineage: Eukaryota > Metazoa > Chordata > Aves > Passeriformes > Leiothrichidae > Trochalopteron > Trochalopteron elliotii. Next base: position 3,744,114 of record JANPWX010000044.1, on the reverse strand, counting down.
CACACTAAGAGTGTGCAGCACTGGAACCTAGCCTGGACAACTGAGACTTAACACAATGTGGATCCCAGAAGTGGCTGTGCCACTCACCTGGAGCATTGCTGTGCAGGTAGGAGCAGCCTGTGAGCACCTGGATGGGGAGTTCTCCATCTCAGGAAGCTGGAGACGCAATGTGATCATAAGCAGGACACAAAACCCTATTCCTTTTTCTGACATCACAAAGTGTCACAGGTTTGCACCCATAGACACAGCACCCCACAGACCTACAGACAAGCACCAAACCTGCTCAGAGCACACATCTTTTGAAAGTCCCTAAGAGACTGAAGTGCTGAACACTGCAGGTCTGGCAGATTTCTTTCATTTATGTATCATTTTTAAAGAAACAACCTCTTAGTATGTATGAAAGGTGAAATGAGTGTTCCCAATATATCCTATAATAAATCTCCCTGAAAACATCCAAAATCTACCTCCCTCCCTCTAGATGATCCCACCTTCCCCACCAGGATTTCTTGAGAGGCTGGGTCTAGGATGAAGGTATCCTAACCCTGTACCTCCAGTCCTCTACTCCAGTTTTTAGCGTTTCTATTTCTCCTTCCCTGTGAATATTCATGAACTAGCTTTTATAACTATTTCTGTCATCCAGAAGGAAATTTAAGTGGAAGCATATGTGACTTTTGCCATTGTCCTTTCTGTCCCAAGGATTGAAATAGCCACAGGGAAACTTCCCACTATATTATCAGAATCACTTGTCTGCAGTTTGGCAAAGCTCATGAACTGGCAAGTCCTGGAGTTGCCTAATGGCAAAATCTGGAAAAGAGCTTTTAGCTCAGCACACTTGAGAGAGAGGTGCTCCTGAAACCAAAAGAACTACAGATGTTTTTAGCTAAACATAAATTCTACTGGAACTGGTAATGCAGGCATCTTACTCCCTCAGCTATAAAATACAGCCTCACTTCTTTTCTGAAATGTTGATCTTTTAACTTCTTTGAAAATATCCCCAAATAATAAGATCTAAAAGCCACTAGAATAACTTATTACTTATATAACCATGTGAAAAGAACAGAGCCTCCCTCTCAACAATAAAGATTCACAGAGATAATACAAGGACATTGGTGACACTGTGATCTGTATAGGACTCCAAACATGCTGTAACCAAAACCACTTTAAAGTACAGCCTGGGTTAAATAAACAAAGACTGATCATTGCAAGCAGCAGTGCTCAGCTGAGTTCAGTCACTGCATATCCAAAGGTCCTGCTGGATGAATATTCAAACAACGCATTCAGCCTCATGACCTTGGACTCTGCTGAAGAAAATTCCAGGAGACCATTGAGGTCTGATTCTCCACAATCTCCCCGGGAAGAGAATGTAAAGATTAATGACCTGAAAGTGTAATGTGACAATCTGGAAGAAAATATAAACCATACTGAACTAGAGTTGTGAAAAAGGTAAATAACTGCAAATAGCCATCAAGCCACTCTGACAGATATGAAAACTACAGTAAGGGCAGGGTAGGAAAGGAATGGAAGAATATAAAACTGCAGTACCAAATGATAGCACATAACATGCCAAAGAAAAACTCTGTAGAAAATGGACATAAAACTCTGAGCACACAATGTGAAATTTTGCTGCTGTAGTCAAACTGGGGTCAAAACTACATGAGAAAATCAGCAAAGAGGTGACAGTACTCCCTACTCAGAAGAGCTGCGATGCTTAACACATTGTTCAAGTACACTCATTATCTAGAAGAAAGAAATACTAGGAGGAATACTGTTTCCTTAGTAGACAAAAGTATAGATTTTGTAAAGATCTCACTTTGAACAAAAATAAGTCTTCTTTTTCGGTATCAGTGCTTACCTTGGACCTAGGCAGTCCAAAAGCGAATTTTTCTCCTCCACTTTCAGTTGTTGCATATACAGACAAGTGCAACCCTGTGCAAGGTGAGCACAAGGATGCTGAGTTCATTGACTTGCATCGCAGTGGGCACACAGTCTGTGCTCCCATGGGATATCTATACACTGCCTGCTGGGCCAGCTCCAGGCTGGGGCTCACACTCTGCTATGCAAAGTACAAAGTCATGAACCCAGAAGAGCTTGTCCTCCCTCCCTGCAGTGCTGCTGGCCCACAGGGCCAGTTCTGAAAATGCACGAAGGACAGACCAGTGGGCCACAGCCACAGAAACACTCCTTGCTTCCCAGCACACAGATGCACTGCTCCTTTGCTCTATTTGTCACAGCCCAGCACCAGCTGCCTCAGAAGGACATAGACAGCTCTGAGTATAGGGGACACCCACGCTGATACAACTGGTCACCGGGAGGCAGCAGAGCATGATTTTTCTTCACCCATCCCTGCCACTTCTGCGCTTACATCACTGCTGACGTGAGCGTGAGCACGGAAGAGGTCCGTTTTCTCCAGCATCACATCTCAGAAACACAGAATCATGGACTGGTTTGGGTTGGAAGGACCTTAAAGACCATGTACTTCCAACCCCCTACCATGGGCAGGGACACTTTTCACTAGACCAAGTTGCTCAAAGTCCCATTCAACCTGGCCTTGGGCACTTCCAGGAAAATGGCATCCACAGTTTCTCTAGATAACATGTTCTAGTGGCCCATCACTCTCACAGTGAAAATTTTTTCTAACATCTAACCCAAACCCATCCCCTTTCGGTTTAAAGCCATTCACCCTTGTCCCATCACCTTCAGGTACTGGAGGGTGTTGTAAGGTCCCCCTGGAGCCTTCTTTTCCCAGTCTGTTCTCACAGGAGACATGCTCCAGTTTTCTTAGCATCTTCATGGCCCTCCTATAGACCCACTCCAACAGATCCACGTCCTTCCTATTTTGGCAGCCTGAGAGCTGGATGCAGCACACCAGGTGGGATCTCACAAGAGCAAAGGGCAAGAAGCGTCTCCCTTGACCTGCCCAGGGTGCTCCTACCCATGTTATGGAAGAGCCACTTTGCAATAACAGCCAACAAAATAGGCACAAGAAGGGACAACAAGAAAATAAGGAAAATACACAAAAGATGCCTGATTTCTTTGTATCTTCTGTATTCTATCTTTATAGCGGAAGGACATTAGCAAAGTAACATCCATACTTACTTTTTCTGAAATATACTGTTGATAGATGAAGATGAGAAAGAGCAGAAATAATAATGGCCAGGTATAATTTGCATCCAAGGGTTTTGGAGACTAGAAGTATCAGTGACTGACAAAATATTTCTATAGAGATATCTCCCATTTTCTATGGAGATATCTCCCTTTAAAACAGCACACAAGTCATTATAACTCAGCTACAGATAGCATATGACATCCTTAACAGTCAGAAAATATCTCCAAAAAATAAACTTTAAGAGTGTGAAAATTTCATTACTATAAACTTAAGTTTTCTTATTGCATTAAAGAATTTATATTAAATTCAAAGAGTAAATAGCTGCTGCTGAAGTTTACAAAGAAGTAAACACTCAACAGAAAACAAACTTCTAATCACAGGCTTATTTGTTGATAATAAAGAGCATTTTCTTTAGTTCAGCCCAATTCAAGAACAGGTTCCCTTAAAGCTTGGAGAACTGATTGGAAGTAAGGACTTCTTCCCTTCCAAATCCATACATACTTTGCAGAAAAGGCTGACATATCTCCAAAAAAGAAATGGAGACCAAACCCAGTCATTCAGACACCTACATATTCCTACCTACAGAGAGTGTCCAAGATATCTAACAACCTGCCCTCAGATATAGAGACAAAGCAGAGTTTGGTTTTTTAAAGATCCTGAGTACCTGATGTAGGCTGAGCAAACACTGGTGCATTTGGCAGTCTAATTTCATACAAAAACAATTGCACCCACATGCTTCAGGGCTGCTCCAGGATGTGAACCCCATCAAGTTCAGTGAGTGCAGATAATCAACAGAGTGGCTTCAAAATACACACACCTGATCCAAACTAAAATGACAATTTTCATGTAAATACAGTGCTGGTCAGCTGATTTTCTGATAATTCCCTTAATTTTAATAACAATGTGGTTTTACACACTTTCCAGTTCTTTTCTTATATGTACTCAGTATAATTTATCCAATTCTATAATACTGATTTTCTGCCTCATGAACTGAATTCCAAGACATCACCACAAATAAAACACGACCACATGCTACATATATTATTTACCATTTATAATAAAGACTATGTATGCAATTTTTCAGTCTGAACAGCAAAAGAAGCACTAAATTAAGGAAAAGATTATATTGACATTGACAGTCAACACATGAAACAGCTATCAATCAATACAAATCATCTTGCAGGAAAAATAACTCTGAAATATAATCCAAAAATTTTAAGTCCCTCACTTAATAAATTAAGTACGCATTTAAAATCAGTGATGAAAATCAAACTGCAAACCCAAATATGATTCAAAGGGCTACTAATGAAAACATAACTGAAGACCCAGCCAAAAGACAAAGGGTGATAACTCAGATAATAGACAGCATATTACAGCCTTAGCACTTGTGAAGTTCTCATAAAAGACCAAATACCAAACTCTGAGAATGCCAAAAGCACCTGAGGACAAAAGACAACTGAGTAATTACTGGTTTTCTAATTTATTGTACTTTTAATGAAATTGCAGATGTGATTCACACATTTGTCTGTATTTTCCAGAAAAATTTTACAGGTTAATGATAGTCCCAGTGACCTCTTTCCTTCTCTTTTCCTTGACTAAAGGAAGTTTTGTTTCTCTAGATATCCACAGCTCATGTCTGCAGTTACATTTATTTTAGCAAAGGAATGAGGCAAAGTTTTGATGTCTACCTACTCAAAACACACAAGGAAGCTTTTTGATGAGAACACCCAAATCGCTTCAAATTAGCTACATTTTCTCTGGGAGTCTGTTCCTTTTTCCTGAGGGCTGTTTGGCAACCCACAATTACAATATCCTAAAGAAATGAGCCCCATTTTCAAGAGTGAAAGGTGAATGCATTTGCACAAAAACAGCCAATCTACAATTCACCTGAGCTCTGACAGCCAATGGGGGATTTCAGGGGAACCATGGACAGGGAATGGGAGATGACACCTCACCTACCCCTGTCATTAGCCAGGGAAGCATCAAGCATTTTGGATCATCTTAATGGAGCAGAGCCCAATAAAGCAGAACAGAGTGTAAAAAAGATAATGAAGACACTGAATGAAGACTGAAAATATTTCAGATTAAAACTAAAAGAGCCCTGGCGTTCTGAAGGCCCATGTTTATACAGATTGTGCTGAAGTGGGTGGAATTTTAATAATTTCACTGGCAGCTCACCATTAACAAAGACAAATAAAACAACACCAAAAAAAATCAACTGTATCAACTCCACATTTCCACACATATATAGAACTGTAACAAAGTAACTGTAATTTTTTGAATAATCTCAGAATTCTGATCTGGATAAACTGACTTAAAGAAAAAAAAGAAAAATGGCATCCTTCTCTTTCAGGATTAGCATTTTGGCAGTTGGTAAATTTAATCCCACATGAGAGGCCACCCCATAAGAACACAAAGTGTTCAAACCCAGAAACTTTTGATGATAAAATTGCTTGTGTAACTTTGACTCTAATCTCAAGTGGGAAGCAGTCATTAAGTAAGTACACAATCACCAGAATTTCTCTAAAGTGATGCTTTACATGATTTTTCCTGTAACTCTAAACGTAATAGCATTGTTGTTGGCAAAAATCAGCAGACATGTCATGTGAAAAACCAGTCATATGCAAAATAAAAAAGCACTTGTGAAAGTCATAAGTTATACAGTGCTTTCTCCCTCACACACAGAAAAGCATTAAGAATATAAAGAGACAGCCAAACTAAATTTTCCACTAAATTAGCTACATGGAGTACTTCTTCAGTGACAGACTCAGGAGTTCCTCTGTGCCCTTTGGTCCTGCTGGCTCTTCTCTCTACCCAGGGGCAGAACCTTGGTTCACACTAGACCTTCTCATTCCACTCCCTTGCCTCTTCACTTCTACATGAAGGAAAGAGTTAGACACAAGGGAAGCAAGATTCACCCTATTCATTTGGCTCTTTGATGCCAGCAGATGGGGATCAGCTCCCCAGCATGTCCCTGTCCTAAAGCAGCATCTAGCTAGAGATGTGCTGCACTCACGTCTCAGCTTGCTGGGCAGTATTTGATGAGCCAAAGCTCCTCCTCCTATAGCACTGAACAGGAATATCTGAAGCTCATTCACTAAATACAAGCCTAAAGAGGACTCTGGAGGAAAATATTATGCTTCAAAGCTTCCTCAGATTTGAGGCCAATAACAAATCTTTATGTTTGTCCAGTTTTCACGCACAAAATTCAGCCTGCCAGAGCCAAATGTGGGAAAACACTTTGTCCTCCATTTGAACACACACAAATTACTCATCCACAAAACTGTACAGGAATATACACATGTCCAAGAACTATATTTATAATGATATATGGGTAATGTTCTTTCAAATCCTATCTTTTCAGCCGCATATTTGTTTCTGGTCTCAGCATGTGTAAGTGAAGTTATGTTTATATGGAAACATCAAAATGAGTAAAGTCCTTCAATTCAGGGAATACAGAATATAATATTGCTTATATAGAGAGAGACAAAATAATACATATCTTGTGGAATGCTATTTCTAACACAAATGATATGTCAACATGCCTACCTTCAAAGTGTGGTAAGACATCTAAGAAAAGTTATGTAATAGCCCATACAAAAATGATTTTTGTCATACAAAAAGTATTTTGTCACAAATACTATCTCATAAATTAGTTCGTGTGTTAATTGACCAGTTGCAAACAGCGCAACAGGCAACTGAATGATTTTACATTGAAGCAAGTCATAGGAGCAACACACTTTTTCGATGAATGTTGCTTACTCCTCTTGCAATATCAATGAGTGTCTCTATAAAGATCTGTCTAAGCCATGAAGTACTGTGTTACCTACAGAAAAAAGAACAGTGAAGTGAAAGAAGTCTCAAAATTAAATAAGCCTCTGGATGTATGAAGTCTAGAAAGAGACAGATTGTATCTCATATAGAAGATTATCAAGAGACTCCTGCGGGGACATACTGGAGTCAGACACAGCATTGCTTATGGAAGTGAAATACAGCAGTGATTGATGGGACAGCCTAAACAAATATGCACACAAACCAAAATTTTCAAAATGTTTTTTAAAGAAATATGGTAAATATGAAACAGTGTCAAGTAAAAGCAAATCAGGTCCTTATCTCACCACTGCAGTTGACATAGTATTACAGCTTCCCAGCAGGTGTTTGGGTTAGATTAGGCAGGGTAAGATATAATAAATACAGTCCTCCCTACTATGGGAAGGCAAATTAACTGTAAAAACAAACCCCCATCACAGACAGAAAGTAATACTGTCAAGTGAAGACTGCAACAGAGTCCTTACTGACAACATCATACCACAGGTTTTTTTATTGAATATTACTTTTCATTTTATTAAAATAATCACGTGTTAAAAATGGACTATGTGTTGTGATTTCCTGACAAAAAATTATATTGCTTCAGTCCCAAAATAGGAACCAGGATACCCTCTATTTTTCCAGTATAAAAGAACACATTTCCTTCATGAGCATTACATGATCAATCCTAACTTAAAAGCTGAGTTATTTGTGACCTTTTCCTGTTAGGAAGGGCAGGGTGTTTACACATCTGTTAACCACCATATCATTTGCAAACTAATAGTTAACTGATTCCACAAGGTGTTAAGACATGTTTTAAAGAAGACCACCACTAAAAAAGAAACCGTGGCAATTAATATCAGCATGCAGCTTTGTGTTTGTTTGCCATAGCAATCTTCCTTCTTTTAAAAAAAAAATAGAATTTGCTACAAAAATCTCTGATTTCTGACTAGAAATATTTTTCCTACAGACTAGTGCCTTTGCAAAACAATCAAAGCACGGCTATTTGAAGTTGGAAACATTCCAGCAGGATAAATGTACCATAAATACTAATTAATTCTTCTCATGAGAGCAACTCCCTTCTACTACGTCTATGAGCAGAACTGGAGCCCAAGATCAGAAATAAAACAGAAGCTGATCCTTTAAGGAGAGTCAACTGTATTCCTTTAAAACTGAAGCTTTTATTTTTTCAAATAGTTAAAAGAGATTCATCAATTAAGACAAAATACATACTTCAGCTAATTCAAAAATTCAGCTTGGTTACTTCCAAGTTGAAGACAATCCCTTTAAGATTAAAAGTTTCAAAAAGAAAAGTATGCAAAATCTTAATATTATATATTCACTCAAGACTGTAATTTTTCTTGTCCTGTTAACAGGATTACATGCGTTTAGGAGAAAGGTATCCCGCAGGGCATGAGGACACACACCCAAGGACAGCCAGGAATGTTCAGCTGTGTCACCAGTGCCACCACTGCTGCAGAGCAACCCTGCAGTGGCTGAGCCTGGGCATGCAGAGCTGTCCCATGAGTCACGACTGCTGCACAGGGAAGGCTTCTGCATGTTTGCCTCCAAAACAACAGATTCAGAGCTGGCAGAACAGGCTTCACTGCATCTGCCACTGGATCCTTTCTGCTGCCCTTTTAGGAGGTGTTTGTCCAGAAAAAGGTAAATCATTAGATTGATTCCTCTTGGTAATGGCTAACTACCAGGGCAAGGACTTCCATGAAAGCCATCAGTGCCCTAAACAAGGCTGAAATATTGGAAAGAGGAGCTGCCTGTTCCACTCCAACTTCTCACACAAAGATCTAATCAAGGCACTGAAACCCCTGTCTTCAAGGACAAAAGATAACAATTAATTATTCTTCTCAATTGACAAGGTCACCAATAATTCAAGTCACATTCCTGAACTTGCATTGCCAAGTAAGACATTTGACATCCCAAATGGAGAAGAGTCTTCAGGTTATGGTGGTTTTGTTTCATCTTTTTCTCCCTTTTTTCCCAGTAGTACAAAGTGGCCAGTGCAAAATCGGTTTTTACTGAAGTAAGTTTCCTTCTTATCAAAGCAAGTTCTCACAGAAGGAGTCCCTGGTTAGGGGAGGATGACAGTTCTGAAGGACAGCAGGATCAGGATCAGGAACTGTAGCATGCAGCCTTGGCTATAACACCCACCAACTTCCTTTGGAGATGAAATTACAAGGTGGAAGCTTGACAGTCTGTCCCCAAAACAGTAATGAATGGAGAACACAGACACCCATCCAGACGAAGACAGTGAGGAGCTTTGTCGTGCACCTCTCCTTGTCAGAGGGCTGAGGTGTTGAGAAAGGTAAATGCTGTGCTTGGCTCTGTGCCCCACGGGCTGCTGTGGTCCAGCACGGGGTATGGGCTGGAATGGGGCCCCAGGGAATGAAGCACTCCAGACTACTGTGTATGGTTGAAGGTTGGTTTACCCTTTCATAGAGAAATAATGAAGACGCTATTTAGAGAAGAGGCTTATTATTACTGCTGCTGACAGTAACAGTTCAGAAGTAGTTAAGTGGTCATAACAGGTAAGAAACCCTGAAGTTCATGAATAGCAACACTGGAGGAGGCTCAGAATAACTGTTATACATAAAAACCAACAGCCACTTTCTTCTACATCCACTGCACCTTCATTAAAGCACAGGCTTGCAAACTCAATGCTTTCATACCAAATTACAGAGCTAAGTTTCAAGGCAAACATATGTAAACACCCATTAGGTAAGTGTTAATAATTCACAAGATGCCAGCTCTCCAGTAAGACATTTAATGTGCAAAGAAGCCATTGCAAAAGGTCCTTGGAATAAACTGGGTAACTTTCAAACAAAAGGAATTGCTTTTTTATTAGTATTTTCCATCAAGCCTTTCTTTTGCTGCTCTTGATTTTTTTTTTTAATAGAAGTGTTTCTGCCTAAGGTTTAAATTTGTGTACTTAAAATCACACATACAACCTCTTCCTTTTCTGATGATGATTGCTCTGCCTTTGCCAGCCAAAAGGGCAGAATCAGGCTGTATCAGGTGTCAACCAGACACCAGAATTCAGATACCCACCACAGGGGATGGTACCCTGTGGTAGTAGCCAACAGCTACCACAGCACCTGGGTAACTGGATCCTAAGTAGCACCACTCCACACACCCTGGAGACCGATGGGGTAACAACAACACTGCTCAGGGGGATCAAAAAATATTGTAAGACACCTCTTGGGAAGAGCAGTAAAACTGCCCCAGGCAAGAGCTGTCAGACAGCCATCCAGGCTGGGACAGGAGACAAGTGGGGTGGAGAGGTATCCCTACATGGGCAGAAGCTGAACTTGGTTTTATGCTTCATCTCTGGGTAATCTCACACATAAAGGTGTCAAACTCCTTTCATAGTACAAGCACGATCCAACACCACCCAAGTAAGCTATAACACGTGCTAATCAAAACAGACTTAGTTCTGTAGAAATAAAAGTAGACTGATCCTAAAATACATTCACTTTTAATTTATTATCATTGTGATTTAGCAGATTAGTAGGTTTTGTATTTCTTGGCTTAGTCACTGTGGGACTATGGCTGCACTGCTTTGGAGCCTCAACAGACTTTGTGGCACAGCCACACACTGCATCAGCTTCTCAGTTTAGACCAGAGATCTTTACACCATGCCACACTGTGCATCTACACACAGTCTCCAGGACACTGGGAAAATCTGATGCCTGTGGAAAGGGAGGCAGGAAGGTAACAAAGACCAGTATATGCAGTATTCCTCCTATCACTGACCCTTGTCAAGGAGCTAAAGGAAGTTATATTTATACACAAATTATCAATATGCAGTCTTTTCAATACAAAACTCAGGTAGAAATCCTGTGCACACTGCTTTCTTCTCGGTGGCTCTGGTATTCTCTTTCCTCACCTTTCCAATAAAATGCTGCTCTGCTTACATTCATCCACAATGCTCTGCAAAGACATCTTGGTTTTGATGATCCCACCTTTGTCTTTGTAGTATTCCATTGTATCTCAGCCTGTTATCACATCAGCTATTAAACATTTTCCTTCCTAACTAGTCCCATCCTCATCTACTGCCTGTGTTCATTCCATCACGTCAGGTCTCCACCACACAGTTTTGTACACTGGGAACTTACCTCCTTCTCCCCTCATTCTTGAAAAAAATTACCACTAAATATTATTATGTTATGTTATGTTATGTTATGTTATGTTATGTTATGTTATGTTATGTTATGTTAATTACTATGCTTACTATTATAACATTGTCCCCATGGTTTAAGAATCTTTAAAATTCAGCAAGGCCAAACATTTGCTTGATGAGTCTACTAAATATCACAAATCAGTCTCTGTACAAGTGGTGCAATTGTATCTATCTGTCATCTGTTATGCAAAATTTCTGGAAATAAAAGTCTCTTGTGTTTATACACCTTGTACAGTGATGTCCTAACCCACAAACAGGGTGTCAAGATAGTATGGTAATGTAAAAATCACCTCTGCAATGCAAGGTGACTTGTGATGCAGGGATGCCCACACAAATTCTCTGGATTCTCTATGGATTTGCACACTGCTGGATGCCCATTTCTGTCCCTCAACCCCCCAGAGCCAGGGCAGAAACAACAGATACTCTTATCACTCACTTTTACTGTCTCATCCCTAATTTGGGCATAATCCCAATTTAAACCAGTTATCTAACAGATAAATATCATTTCTCTAGGCTGTGTGGTTTCCAGAAATAACTAATGCTGCATCCCCTTCCCCCATCAGGGAAACACACCCAGCAGCAATTGCCAAACCCCACCCAAGCCCCACTGCCCTACTCTTTAAGGCCATGTGGCACACAGAGACCTAGCCCTCACAGCAGACACTTGCCACAGCCATGTGTGGATTAGCCACCAAATCCACAGGCTCATCTGCAGCTCTGATTTTTCAAGCCTTCTCCCTTCCCAGTACTCCAATGAGTCACCCCCAGGCAGCTCCTAAGGACCAAGCAACCACCTGCACACTGCTTCTGTCCCACTCCCTGGGGAGATACTCTAACAAGCATTTGAGCTGTGCATACTGTAAATAAACTATATATTCTTACAGAGTGGATGTAGCCCTAATCCATTACACCAGAGGAGGAAGAAGGAAAATGCAAAAACTTTCATAGTCTCTGCAGCTAAATCTGTAACTGACCCTTTTCCAAGCTGAGCAAATTAATTTTTCCCTCAATGGTCTGGAGCACTGTCTCAACCCTTTTAATTCAAATATTTCCTAAAAAGCTGGGAAGAACAAAAGCAAAATCAGAAACAGAGTATTTCCAGAGTTATCCTAATACAAAGCATGGAAAAAATATTTCTTCGTTTCTTTCAAATTCTCTATGTTAGATCCTTTTCTACACATTGATGTTGTGCCAGTTGAGCATAATTCATGAATTCCACACTCTGAATTAAAGGCAAAAGCCCTCCAGTTGTCTTTGGAAGCAAGTGACCTCCAGCTATTTGATCTCACAACCAGTCCTGTGCCTCACTGTTGTGGAAGCTCCTCCCGAGGAGGCGTCTGAAGGAGTTGGGCAGGGACACCCAATGTCATCTGAACCAAGCACGGTGGTCCCTGGTGTGGTGGTGCACAGAACTGCGGAGCTGCTGTACTGGAATGTAAAGCAATATCTCACTGACTCACCACAGTGAACAGTCAAACACACAGTGAGGAGCCCCAGCTCTACCCACTACCATCTTCACCCACCCAGCTGTGCAGTGTCTCATCTCCAGGAAACAGCATCTCAGAGCTGGGAAATGTTTCCTGACAAAATGAAAGAGATGCACAATAAAACCTTGACTTACATTCTTAAGAAATAGTACATTTTGTATTATTTTTCTTTTCCCTGACATTGTACATTGCAATGTTGTATAAGTAACAGCTTTTTAGTAACCTGGACTCCAGACTTAAATTGCTGTGAAATGGTTAAATTAACATTTTTCCATGTGATAATCATTCACAGCAGAAAAGGATCCAGACACAATGAGTATTTCCCATGCAAAAATATAACACAGAAAACATAATTTTCAAGTTTAGAAAGAAAGAAACAATGTATGTATTAAATATAAATATATTTTACACTCAAAACATTTTGTCATAAAAGTTAAAAAATTCCCCTGCAGTTCATAATTTCAAGCATCCCAAAGTACCCCCGGTTTCCTTTACCCTTATTATGCTCCTAAATTCCTCTCTCCTTTCTCCCATCAAACATCTGCAGCATGGCTTTCCTGGGCAACTACACCTCACAGAGGGTGTGATAATATAGAGATGTAATTCCCAATTTCTCTCCTATGGAGTTCAATTCCAGGCTTCATTAAGGTTTGACAAGTAAATTAGAGTGCTTTGCCACTGCACAAAATAATCTTCACTTCCAAGGCAAGTCCCAGCAATTCAACTGCTTATCCCAAAATATATATATGGCACTTTGAGTGCATCAACACCAGCTAACCCAGTTCCATCTCACACCATGCTCACTGATCTACAGATCTCTGTTCAGTCATCCCAGTCTTTCCCAAATCCTTCATGCCTTTCCCCAGCAGGGCTTCTCTGCCTGAAAAGGCTGGGCTATAAAATAACCAAAACAGTGAAGAAAAAAAAAACAACAAACTTTGGACCTGATGGGAGGTCCCATTACACTTCCCACATGCTGCTTTCTCTGTGTCCTCGACAGTTCAGCAGCTGCTTTTGCTGCACCAACACGCCCAGCACTCAAATTTGGAAGCAAATCCCTTCCCTTGCTCTTCTGGCCCTTTATCACTGGTTCCAAGGAACATGTCATGAAAACTCCCCTTTGCTTTTCTGTTTTCAGCCTCCTGTAGCTTTGGATTTTCTTTCAAGAGGGGTCAGCAAGCAGCCCCTCTATAACTCCTCCTGCTATGTACCTTCTACAAAAATCCTCACATTCTCCTTGGGAACATCCTAACAAATGGCTCCCTTCCAGCTTTGCTTTGATTTGGCACAGATGTTGCCAACCATATTTTTCCTTTCCCACTGGCTTCCACTCCGCTTCCATCTGTCTGAGTCAGATCCAGCACTAGAAGAGCTCCTGCTTTCCTACAAATGCTTTGGTCCTATTTTAATAAAGGGGCCAGTCACCCTCTAGCAGAGCAATATGGTTATTAAATGCCGTCATCTCAACTAAGGGAGTGTATTTCAAAAAACTGTAAGGAAGCCAGAAATAAAAATTCACTGCAGTAATCTTATTCTTTTCAACCATAATTCAAGTTAGTTCATCTTAAACCTGCTATCTTCAGCTCAAAAAAATTCTATAGTTAAATCTCATGCAGAATGCTAAGTCCAAATAGCTGGACTTGGTCCAAAAGAAAGGTCTCCAAGAGCTCAAACCACTTAGGAAAGGTGTCCTGCCACCTGCGACCACAGCCACCACAACTGCAGCATGGCCATGAAGATGAGCTCATTTCTGCTCCCAGTGTTTCTATTTCCAGGGTTCAACAGCTCTTCAACCTGCCAGGTGATGAGGGTTCTCTCTGTTCCCTACCCCATTACCAGGATTCAGCAGCTTTGGCAGAAAAGTCTATGTTTGTGGAGCACAGGCAGTAAGGATCATGCTGTTATCTCCACTCACTCCTCTTGCAGTGGCACCTCGCTGTCTCTGCAGGGCTGGAGCCTTCAGCAGCCTTTCAGGATAAGGGAAGGATTTCCCTGGTAGAAAGCAAAATGATATCTGGTTTCCAGCCAGTTCGTCAGACAGATTCCCAAATAACCAGCCCTTCAAACACCTAAGAGCTTTGCTTAAAAAGGACTTCCAGAGAGGAAGCTCTGACAAATATAGCAGTGCGGCCTAGCTCCTTCCCTGACAGTCCCATCCAGGCCAGCTATCACAGAACATAAGTTACCAAAGAACAGCAGATATTCTCTTTTTAATTTTGGCACTTATGCCAGATCCCTGGCATTCTACAGCAATCAGAATTTCCATTTACCACCTGTTCAAAGAGCTAAAGTGCACACATTTGGATTTCAACAATGCACTGACACAGCCTCCAGATGTGTTTCTAAGAGAAGGAGCAGGTATGCTGTCACAAGCAGAAAACAATAAACAATAGTAGAGGGAAATATAATTTAGCAAGTTATGCTGAAGCACATATTTATCATCACAAAACAAGCACAAATTAAGCATTTGAAACAGCAACAGCTGAAAGTGCTACTAAAATGAAAAACTGCACAAGGAAATATATGAACAAAGCTTAAGACCCCTTTACTGCTAAAAACCAGTATTCAGCTGTGTGGAAGACCTCAGCATCACAGTCCTCTGGGAAGGAAGAAAGAAGGTTCTAATTACAATAACAAAAAGTAACAATACAAAAGATCTAAAATAAGATTTCAAAAACTATCTAAATAATCTAGGAACTCAAGGTTCATCTTCAAAAGTGAGCCAAAAGCTTCAGAAAATCTCTTTGCAGAGATGATGGTGAGAACTATGCAGGGAGCACCAAGCACTGTGGCAGGCAGTACAGACCACACACGGCTGGGTCCAACACCAGCCTTTCATCTGACTGACCCACACTGAGGGCCAGGTGGTGTGGCAGGCAGAGCCACAACATGCTGAGCCATGCCTCAACCTGAGCACCCTGGGCTCAGCACTCCCAGCAGTAAACCAGGACATCACATCATGAGCAAGACGGGACAGGGACACTCAAGCAGAAGGCAAAGCTCTCCTCTGCCTGGCAGTGGTGGCAATCATGCCTTACAGCCTTGCTGATGTTCACTTAGCTACCCATTGACCTCACAGTCTTCTGCCTTTCCTTATCCTCTTCTATTTGAGCCACAGAGTTGGAATCACCTTTTCTTATGTTCTGGTCCATGAAGGAAAAAAGTACTTACCGAGACTGCAAACGATTATGAGTCCAAGCTATCAAAGCTTTGTTTTACTGTCAAGATCCTTCTGTCAGCCCATTCTCATACTCAATGCTGGAGGCTGCACCTGTTTGACAAAACTCTGCCAGCTGAAGGAAGACCTGCCAAAATAATTTCCCAAGAGCAACGAAAAGACACACAGGTCTGATACTGATCAACATGCTTCAGAAGCTCAGAAAAGCCCACTACTGCATTGTAAACAGCAGCAAATTATGACCTGTGCTCCTTTAAAATAGCAGAATGGAAGCATTTATTCCAGCAAGCCAATTTGGTACCAGCTTTTCCAGGCTGTGTGGCCCCATCTGCCTATTCCAGTTTAGTTTAGCTTTCACTGATCCCAGTTACATAACTGTACTCTTAAGCTCATAAATTGTAAGGTCAATATCAGGTTAAACTCTCGCTATGTAAGACAATATAGGCAAATCCTGAACAGTCCTACTGCCACACCTATTTTTCTGTGTATCTGATGCAACTCCCAGCTCAAAGCTCAGCAGGAGATTTCCTTTCCTTCTTGTATACCTCTTCAATTTTTTTCCTTCTTTCATTTCTCTCACAGATTATTTTTACTTTTACAATGCAAGATGACAAAAATGAAAGTTAGAAAAGCTAAATTGACCAAAATGCTGCTGTACCATCATTTTATTACAGGCATTGAACTGAAGTGTTTTAGGCAGCACATCATACAGCCTGTCATGAGCAAACTGAATTACTATGAAATGGTAGGAAAAGTTAACGGTGTTTTGCCAAATGTTCAATATTTTTAAATGTAAACAACCCACAAAAACAGACAAAGCTCAATGTCAGAACAGGTCTGTCCTAACAGCACGCTCTCCTAAAGGTGTAAGCCCTTCTTAGCCCTGGACTCCCTGGTGCTGGAAGAAGCAGGCTGGCTTGGTTAAATGACATGACAGGAAACCAAGATGGCAAGTAGTTCCTGAAAGTTCCCTGCCAAGTCTCTGCTGAAGTTCTGCTAGGGCACTGTCTAGCTGTCTCTGCAAAACACTTGAATTTCAGAAGGGTTTGGTTGGGGTTTGTTTTGAATTTTACTGACATCTTTAAAGAGCTACCCTGGCTTTCGTTGCATTTATGAGACACCAGGAGTAGAGTAAGAGTAGAATATGCCTCACACAGTAGAAACACACCAACAACTTTGGAGAATGACTGAATGAAAGAAATTACTCTTCCTACAAGCCTGCTTCAAATGTCGGTGCTGGAGAGTATCATAATTTCTGCAACTCAGCAACTTTTGTCCCGTCAAAGGTATGTTGTAGCACAAGGGAGAACAGCAGTTTTCATTCTACTGTGGAAAGAAATGATACTCTGAGTCACAGAATCACAAAAAATATTAGGTCAGAAGGGACCTCTGCAGGTCATCTGGTCCAATCTTCTACTAAAAGCTGGGTCTTATCTTCAAAATTTGATTGAATCCTTTGGGCCTTGACCTGTCAAAGGCTGAAAATTTCCAAGAGCAGAGATTCCACAACCTCCCTGGGGAACCCATTTCAATAGTTCACCACTCCTGCTGTGAATGCTTTTTTACTTAGATCCACTCAAAATTCCTCTTGCTGCAACTTGTGACTGTCGTTGTGCAACTCTGACAATACCCAGCTGCATCTTCTCCTTACTCCCCATGTAGGTAGTAAAAGTGGATTTTCATTCCCCCTTGATTCTTCTCCTGGCTGAAACAAATCTCATCCTTTTCTTGTGCATTAAGCACTCTCATCCCTTGACTGTCCTGATGGCCCTCCACTCCATTTGCTGCAGTTTGTCAATATCTTGTACAAAGGAGTCCAAATGGGGCCTCTGAAGGGCGAAGTCACTTCCCTTGACCTGCCTGTTACCTTTCTGCTCATGCAGCTCAGTATGCAGGTATCCTGCTCCCCACATTACACACTTTCCACAGCTCACTAAATGAGTTAGATTAACTTGTTTCCCTCTGGTCCACATGAGGTGGTGTAATTTACCTGAATTTGGGCTAAAAAACAGGCGGGAGGCTCTGTTATGCAATTTACTCCAAGAAAAAAAAGCTTATCTGTTACATTCACTATGCCTCAGTTCAGGAGAGGTTTATGAAACAGAAAGGTTCCATTTGAGCCTTGGCAGGGAGAGGAAATCATATATGCTCATACCTCAAGAGAGAGAAAAGCACTGAAAAGCATTTGGGACAGTGTGCCAGAGACTTAAAATACGCAAATTTGCCAATGTAAATCTTACTAACTATTCTGCTAAAAAGTTGCTTTAAAAGCTCCATATATGTTGGCTGCCAATTACATTGCATGCCTTTACTGAATTCAGAATTAAAGCACTTTATCTCTGAAATAAGTAAGTCTTCTAATTGTGTCTATTTAAGTAATTTGGCTGCCTCATTCTCCTGGCTTAGAGAATGGTTTGGAAGCCACTCCCTGGCAGAGTCCACTCCGTGCAGCATTTCTGAGTCCGCTGTCCCCTTCTAAAGACCTACAAGACGTGTCCCTGTGGTGTGCTGGAACAAGAGCTGTCACTGGATGCAGACACAAACACATGTTTGAGAAACAGTAGTGAAGCAATGAGCAAGAGGCACGCCATATTTTGTCAGTAGGAATGTTACAAAACAGCCACAAGAAAACTCAGCCATATTTTTCTAATTTATGATAGAGTAGATAGGGTCTTATTTTGGAGCATGAAAATGTAATCTATCCCAGTCTCTCTTTCCCCACCACCCCTTTCAAATAGTAGTCTGCATTGTCATCAAGTTAAATTAACAGTTAAATAGAGCTGATTTCCAACCAGGACGTTACGAGGATTTAACCTTCCTATATACACATACACTTACAAAAGGAATTGTGGTGATGAGATTGAGAGCAAATATTACCCAGAATCCTTTTAAGATTGAAGACAGGGGAAATAGAAAAGAGATTGATTATGATTTAAGAAGGAGAAATACGAGATCTGAGCAATCAAAATAACAATATTTGAGAAGTGACAGCAGATGTGTCAATCCACATTCTTTGGCTTCAAATTCTCCCATTTCACATAATTGTCAGCTGGCCCCAGAGCCTCACAGCACTGTACAAAGAAACAATTGCACATCTTCTAAAAACAGAAGATGGTGAGATCTCTTAAACAGCTTTGCCCTATTGTGCCAAAATTTTTATGGGTTTATTCAATAAATTAAAAGAAATACCTCCTGTGGGAAGCAAAAGACATAACAGAACTGAAAACATTTCCTGTAGGAGGAGTATTTTTAAATTTTTACAGAGAGAGGCAAATGAAAACTGAACAGAGCGCAGCCAACTGGTTTCTCACCACATTAGTCTCAGTAGGGTGCTACTCAACTGAAATTACCCTTCACAGAAAAAACGAAAAAGTAAGGGCTCAGAAACCATCTTGCCATATTACAACAGTGGCAGAAAACAAAGGGATAAAGTAAATAAAACCTGAAAATAGAAATGGAAAAATTGTATTAGTCTTCCTCTTGCAAAATCAGTTATAGACGCTCAGTGGAGGTACAGTTCCATCACTGAAAATCACGTCCAGGCTAACTCCAAGGCAATGAAAAAGTAATCTTAATTGCACTAAAAAACCTGAAACTAAATCTTTCCTTTGTTAGCAAGGTCTGTAATATACTTTGTACTTTGCTGAAAACCAGTTTGTCCAATTATGAGAAAAGTACTCATTAACATTTGACTTGGCCAATCCAAATAGTAGGCAACAGCTACAGTAAAGCAGCTTTTTTTTTTAATTTGAATTTCAGGTGATGAAAGCAACAAGACACAAGTTTCTTCCTTTTTAATGTTTGGCAAGGAGGATAAAGGAATATATGCATAACAAGGAGTATTAGAAATGGATAAAAGACAAGTCCATGTGCCTGGAACAGGATCTCAGAACTTAACAGGCAAGAAAGACAAAAGCAAGTTTCCAGCAGCCCTGAGGGGAGTTTCTGCACTGGACTGACTGCTCAAGTGCATCCTCACTAAGTGCAGTGCTCAAAAATCTCTTTCTGACCTTACACACTCAGAGTCCTCATGGGTAAATACTGTAAGTCAGAAGGTTTTTTCTTTGAGAGGATATAGAAGAGGTGAAGTAGGAAGATCTAGAAAAGACAGTTCTGGTTTCATAACTGGGGATGCTGATGCAAGCTGTTCCCATGGCCAGGACTGTGAGGATGATGACCCAGGGATGACAGCTTTAGAGTGTGAAACTGATGCTTGGTTTTATGAGCCAGAGACGCAGTACCTAACCTACTTAGGTCCAAAAACACAAACATGTGGTACCCAACATCTGGTTCCAGTACAACAATGTGGCGAGCATCAGGCACTGGAAGCTCATCAAATCCTTCAAAAACACTCTCAACTCTCCCAGGGATTTAATAATTCTTTGCTGACAACCGGAGTGGAAAAAACATGTAACTTGAAATAGCCAGTCTGTACACATCTAGGAAAAACTAAAACTCAACCAGAAAGCCTCCACATATATTTCCATTGACATGTATTATTGTTACAGGATAAGAATAGATAAAAAAACCAGAAATTATTTTGAACAAGCACAGTTTAAAAAATTGCACACAACAATTGATACAAAAGTTTTAAAGTGAGGTGAAGAAAGTAAGTTCCTAGGATTGAATGGTTACTAAAGGCTTTGCTTCCTTCCTGATACTCTGGTTTGATTAGTAGTCACCAGCCAAAAGAAAGACACACATTTGAGTACTCTGCTGAAGTCTGAAAGCTCAGTACCTTCCAAAATTGGCCAATGAGTTGCAATGTCAAATGAAGCCTGAACCTTGCCGTGAACCTCCTTATTGCTCCCCTTCCAGTTTCCACAAGCTGAATGGAATATTTGGCCTCTTCTCCCATAATCCAGACACCTGGTTCAGTTAGCAACTAGTGGAACCCAGGATGTACAAAAGTTATGTTTTAAAATGTTAGCTTAATTCCAGTGATGCTTATGCTCTCAAATACTGTGCCACATATCCAGAGAATCAAATATGAGCAGCATTACATCATGTTTAAGGAGACTAAGACAGCATTGCCATAATAATTTTGATTTTTAGTACCTTTTTTTACAATAAGATTCCAACTCTAAAACTCTGACACTGATATGCTGAAGTTACTACTATGCCATCACGACTGTTCAGCCCTACTTGCTCAGAACTCCCTGATGGTTTTAACTATGATATTTACATCTGGAAGGGAAAAAAAATCCCCCAAACAGGCTTAATACCTGTACAGCCTTAATACTTATACAGCCAGAACACTGCAGAAGAGACTTCTGAAATGTTCTTCACCTGCAAGCTGTCACAGCTGCAGTTCTTGTCATGCAATAGAGTCTGCAAAACTAAATGTGCTTCAACTCCACCATGAATTCAAGACTGGGTTGTTAATATTTTAGAGGTTACTCAAAATTACTTTTCAGTCTCATTTCTATTATTTTCACAAGTTCCTCTCCCATTACTTAAGCAATGCACACTTGAAAAATTCTGTCTGTCCTAGCCATCAATCCCTGTATTTTCATCCATTGTCTTCAGACGTAATTTAGTTGGGAATGGGAAGAGTCCATTTGCCAAAATCGGAAATACTGAATATATTTAGTTACTTCTAATTGCATTCCTGTCATGAGAGGAACACATTCCTGCTCACCAAATTTTGTAATTATAGAACTCCTACAGCATTGAATGGAACGGACTCAGGCTGAGACTAATCTGTGTGTCCAGTGGTTTGGAATGTCTTAGGGAAGAAAATAAAGCAGAACAGTTCACTGGTAAATACCAGCATATACAGTTTTTACTTTAAAAAAAAAATCCTCTGAAGTACGGTTCTCACACATCTCATTTAAAAGACCCCTCAAGAGAAAAAAATGCAAGTTTAAATATGCTAGACCCCCATTTTGCTTCCAGGACAGTTAATCAGAGCTCTGCAAGGGAATATGTTCCAACATGTCTTCTATCCATACAGCAAAACCTCTGGCTTAGGTATCAGGGTGCTTAAGGGTAACAGACATTGTGCTCACCATTGATGTCCACCTGAACCTCCCCTGGCACAGCTTGAGGCCACTTCCTCTTGTGCTGTCACTGGCTGCCTGACAGAAGAGAGGACCCCCACTTGCTACAAGAAAAGAGAGAATCTACGCTGCCTTCCCAATTAATTTAAACTCTTAAAAGTTTCAAGCCAGTGAATTTACCAAAGTTGACCTCCCAAGGCACCTCTCAGCTAAAACCTGTGCTGTGAACATTCACTACTTCTGATAGCCATGCTATAAAATAATACAGTTAAACTAATGTTGTTCTGGTAGTGCAGATTAGCTTCTCCAACATCCTTGCAGCTCATCACAGCTCAGCCAGCCAGCAACGCAGGAGACACCTGCACAACTCCTGGCTTCTCCCCCAAAACCTGGTGAGGAACCAGGGCAACCTTCCCTCCTATGCCATGGGAAACTCCTCCTGTAGTGCTCAACAGAAAGCTGGGCAAGCAAGTGGATCGCAGGGTAAGTCAGGAGGAGGAGGAGGAGCAGGAAGTGGTGAGGAAGGACTGAGCTGTTCCCCCACAGCAACCTGATTTCACTGAGAAGCAAACTGCAAATTAAGGATGTTGCCCCCCGGGACCAGGGGCCAAGCATGCAGGTGGGAAGGATGCAGATGTTATACTACCATTACTTTAAAATCAGCTCTCCCCCCAAAAAAGCATATTAGTGGGAGATGATAATGTTTAATTAGTTAGTAACACAGGGACTATGATAGCAAAGCAATCAGGACATGTAAGTTTAAGTGTGTAGATTTGGTTTTTCATAGCAAATAGATTACTTGGATACATTTCCATGATTTACCACATTTTTTATCCACTTACTGCAGCTTTCCATTACCATCTTTAGACAGAAAAATTAGCAGAGGAATTAACACAATTTTCACACAGATCTATTAATTTTGAGCTATTCCGGACCCAGCAAATGTATTTCAGCCAGTCAGTCAGTGTAAACACTTACATCCTTAACCTGTACAGGTCTACTCACATATGTTAGCATAAATGTATGACGAATTTTGGCAGAATCAAGACATTAAGGTATTTCTAGATATTTCTACCATCTTGCTCATGATATTTAGCTTACTTAGAGACTCACTTGAGCATATGAAACCCTTAATGAAAGCATAATAGAATTAATCTTGCAAGTGAAAGTGAATTTTCTTTAAGGAAAATGGCATAAAAGGACAGCTGAGATCAGATGGGAATTGAGGATGAATGCTTTTTTTTCCTCTTATTAAAATCCCCCTTGGCTTTGTCCTGCTGAAACCTCTGGAAATATTGTTGCTGATTTCCAAAGGCCTGGGAACAGGTTTTTTTAGTTAAGCAGCTTATATACATAAGTAGAAAATAGAAAGGTGAAAGAATGCTTGTCGGAGAAGTAAAGCTCTGCCAAAAATAATCTTTATAGTTGTAAAAATGTTCTTGTGAAGAAAACAACATGTCAATAAAGTACTGTCAGGTCACCGGGCAGTGAGAGACACAGCTGTCAGATGATGCTTCATATTCAAAAATCTGTGGACCTAAGAATAGAGGGCAAACACATTTAGGTGTGACCTGCTCCTGCAACTGGAAATCCCCTGAGCATTCAGGCATTCCATTAAAAAATATTTATGAATGGTGGCATGAACTTAGCAGCAAACTTTCTCTCCCTAGGCCAGTAGACAGGCTTGTCATATAAAATGCAAAGTCAAATAATTACAATGTAAAAAAAAGGTAAAATAAGCAATCCATTTAACTTTCTTGGCCTCATAACAAAGCTAGTATGGACACTGTGGCCTCATATACAGAAATCCCAGATCGGTGGGGCATGCCTGCTTCAAAACCTGACTAGAGCTGGGCCAGGTGCCCCTACCCCTGCAGCCCCAAGGCACCAGCTGTCCCAGGGCAGGATTCATCCAGTGAAGGCTGCAAACCCCACCTTCAACACGTCCCTGTGGATGCCACCACACTGATCCAGCCTGGGACAGGTGCAGGTGGTCCTGCCCAGAAGTTGTAATTTTGAAGGGGTTCTGAAGAGGAAACTTCCATGGCATTTTTACTTCTCTTTATTCCTTTAAAGATTAAGGTAGAGGGGGAGAAAATAATTCCCACACATATCTCCTAGTGCATAACCCTGTTGCTTCCACAGTGGCTCTAGAGCAGTACTTCCTAAAAAGGACAGTTATACTGAAGGTGTTGGAATGAAGGTAAAGAGAACTGATTTTGCAATGATCATTTATTTTATTCTCAACTAACAGGATGGGAATTTTTAAGTACTACAACCAAAACTTTCAATGTTCATTTTCATTAGGCAGTCATCTGTTCAGTTGTCTTTTACAGCCGACTACAATCATTATTGTGATGTATTTTATTTCCTAAGTTGAACAGAAATGGAACTACAAATTTCCTAATGAGAATACAATAATTTGAATAATGGGACCTTTTAAAGGTATAATATTATAAACAGGTACTTCCTTTTCACCCAATAAAATGTGTATTTTTTCACCTCCTAAAGAACAGTTGCTTTGCCACAGCCACAATGAAGCTGCATAGACAAAAAAAACCTTCATTTTCAAAAAAAAAAAAAAGGAACCTTTTCAACACTAAATAGGAGGCAAACAACTAAATCTTTTATTAAAAATGCTATTTTATAATGAGACCAGACTGAATAACCATTAGGATGCATCCCCAAAATAAGAAGGGGAATAAGATCAAAATTACGCATGTGCAGTTTCTTCTAAAATACAGATTAATATAATTTGTACATGTCTTTGCTGAACAACTAAGTTCATGTCTGTATAACGTCTTGAAAATAGCAACTCTGAAACTAGAGACTATCAGGTTAAATGATTACTGACAAAATGCTACCAGTTCCCAATGACAACACTGACCCACTGCAGGAGGCCAGCACACCCTGCTCCTGGCATCACAGCCTCACCACCATGGGTGCTGGGGCAATGACACCCTTCTCAAAAAAAAGGGTTGACTATTTAAAAATGCTAGACACACATAAAATTAAGAAAGAACCCAGTACTTTGCAATATGCAGTTTGAACATGTGCTGTGCTGTGTGTTTTGACAACATACAGATCTGAAAAAAATGCCCCAAGTGTCCACCACCTTTGGATAGATTCAGTGAAAAAAGGAAGACCTGCCTAGATTTACATATCAGAAACTATGCTGTGAGTCTTGGACTCAGTCAGGAAACTCAGCACAGGAAACCTTATGTATCTTATACTTTTGGATGGACCTTATAAAATCATTAGTGGATAAGCAACAAACTTATCCTTAATTAGTGTGATCATTTATTATCTCACTGTCCACTGGAGGTTTTTATCCTTAATTAGTGTGATCACCTATTATCTCACTGTCCACTGACGCCACAAATCCCACAAAGTTCTTTGACACCATGAATTTTTTACTCTCTTAAAATTCAAGCATCAAGATGAAATACTGCTAAAAGCAACTTCTGATTACAAAACTTCATAATAATCCATTTTTTAAAACTGCTAAAATTCTTCACCACCTCTTTCAATATTAGCCAGCATCATGCCTGAAGTTGCCACCCACATGTTGACACTCCATCCCAATTGGCAAATGTTAACAACTTTTATACTCCATGCAAACAGGGAGATATGGGAGCTTAGGGTATAATGCATCCTTCACTCATTTTGTAATCTTGTGCTATCATGGTGCCTAGTTTGGCTTTGGATCTGGTGTTACTGTGTAAGGTAACCATTTTACAAGGACTTTCACACCCCACTGCAACAGTGGGGCTGTTTTATTGATGTATCTAATTATTAACGACTATTTATAAGTTCATCTCAAAAGGAAATGGAAATGCTGCTTTCTGATCCCAGCTCTCCAGAAAGCACTACTGAACAGT
This sequence comes from Trochalopteron elliotii, assembly GCA_024734555.1. NCBI lineage: Eukaryota > Metazoa > Chordata > Aves > Passeriformes > Leiothrichidae > Trochalopteron > Trochalopteron elliotii. Next base: position 3,718,455 of record JANPWX010000044.1, on the reverse strand, counting down.
TAAACAGGAAACGTCATCACCATGAACACGATGGAGAATTTCTTAAAACAAAAAAAAATTATTCTTCTTCTGCTACAAAGAGTTCAGCATAACCAAGTCGATGAGCAATCGCTACCAGGAAACAATGCCACATTTTTCGAAAACATTCATCCACATGGTATCGTATCTACAGCCCAACGTCGATGATATCCAAGCTAAATGAATAAATATTTGCATTGCAAAGTTGGATTTGTCTCGGAATACAATTGCTCCTCATGTGGTTCTGACATATGTGCGTTGTCAAATAAATCACGGCTCACTGGGTGTGCCCATTAAAAGCAATTTGCTATCTTGTTAGAAGCCATCACATACTTCAGTTTAAGAGGTGCAAAACTGGGAGGGAAAGGTTTTACAGGCCTGGGATAACTACACGTGGAACCCGTCGAGGGAACCTCAGTTATCCGACCCTCCAGCGCCGGAGATGCCAGCTCGCGGCACCGACACTCGCGGCGGCCTCGACGGCCCCGCGGCACGGGGCGGACACGCGAGGGGTCTCGTCGAGCCGGGCACCCACCACAGGGTGGACGCCGCTGGAGCCCCGCGGGGCAGCGGCG